>JAULBS010156649.1:0-11829 GCA_032355785.1 Symmetromphalus regularis | reverse complement strand
CATTTAAACCCCAAATTAATTTAGAATGACCAGTCTTTTCTCAAAGACAAGCATTAGAAAGTGCAATTTGCTGAATATACGTACTTCCGTTATTGTTCTCGGTGACACTGGTGTAATAAACTGACTTTGAAAACACTGGGCTATTGTCGTTTACGTCTATCACAGTCAGGTTTAAGGTTATATTAGCTGTCATCCCGGCACTGTCTTCTACTACCAGCATCAAGTCATCCAGATGATGAAGTCCTTTTACACCATCATAGTCCAGAGACTCTTTGATACTGACGTCACCAGTTGCGTGGTCGATGGAAAAGAAAGTACTATGAACGCCTAGAGAAAATATAACTACAAAATGAAAATACTAGTAATTTTATTGATTTTACATTTCATTATGCAGGATTGAAGTAATAATAAGTATTCAAGACAAAACCAATGTCAAAAAGTGTGATGTGAAAACTAATTAAAAAAGGAATTTATACTGGGATATATATTTAAGGAAATCCACAGTTTATTCGGAATACACGTGTAAACAACTGACTCAGTAGAATGCATTTGTCTTAGTAAAGTCAATATCTGGTCCATGTTCCATGAACATCGGTGTAAGTCTGACATCTTCTGGGCATACTGGAGATCAAACACAAGCCCTGTAAGAACGATCATTGTCATCTTGGAACATCCTGGAGTTCCGTCCTATGCGCTGGTCGAATCAGGTACAACAATCGTGCAAGGGAACATGAACAGTCAATGTTATCTCGACCAAATTGTACGTCCACTGAGGGAATATTCGTGTATTTCTTTATACATAGGCATATTTATAGTAACTGATATATATTAATATTGATAAAAGTGGTTATTTCTGAGCTTATTTATTTACATAATGAATCAATGTTACCATGAAGAGAGTAGTTTAGTGTATCATATTCATCCGCGTCTGTGACAGTAAACAGGCCGCTTATTGTAACACCGCGGGGTAGTTCCTCAGGGATCGATGTCTGCTCACCAATCTGAATCACTGGGTGTTCATCCATCACATTGCCGACTCGTACAAGTAGTGACGTTTCCGTCGTTGATCTTCCATCAGTAACACTGTAGCAATTGGAGCATTAAACAGTAACAATCACAAAAACACTAGTTAAATGCACATATATATATATTTGTAAAAATTGGTAGATTCTGTACAAAACATTTTTAAGGAAGAAATTATCTTTATTGTCATATAAACAATTTAAAATAATAAATATTCACCAATATACCGTTCATTTAAGACCGTTTCTATAAATAAGAAAGTTTACTTTAGTCATTACTGCATAATATATAGTATGATTTTCATATTTATACTGTATTTTTCTCTTCTGCCAGGTAAGTCAATTATGTGAGGATCATAATGAAATTATCGGTATAATAGTAAAACTATTTATTATGAGGCTGGTACCTTAATATACAAAGATGAAATTGCTCCTTTTCAAAATCCATTTGTTTAAGCAACGTCAATTTTGTTTCGTTAACCACGAAGAATGCTGCTGCTTTCCCCTTCACGTAAACAGTCACGTTGTCGCCGTCTGCATCCCACACAGAGACATTATAGACAACCTCACCTACAACTGTATCTTCAGGTAGAGATATTTCAGATAAGGATTCATTGAATAATGGCGGATTATTGGGTGGTTGTTGTATGTTGACATTGAGCTGTGCTCTGGCAGATTTGGAGGGATTTCCATTGTCTTTGACAGAAACAACCATATTGTAAAACCTCGACTCATTGACCATGTCTGTTAGTGTAATTACGCCCAGTTGTGGCTCTATCTCAAAAAGGCTGGACATCAATTTGTTGCTGTCTGTAACATGAAATAGCAAATAGCTTGGTTTATTTTGATACAAAAATATTTTAAATCAAGAGTGTCTGGTCTGTAATCATGCATTCAAAGTGTTTATCATATCTATAATAACATTATGAATAGTGTTTTGGCGGGAACATTTTTCTGAATGTCACATGCAATAGGGACACATTTTGGAAGTAGCCAGTTATAATAACTATATAATAAAAATGAGATTTCAGGTAACATACAGATAAATAAGTAATAACGTTTTTATACATTTCTTTACTAAATTTAAAAACGCAATCATTAATATTGTTAAAAATGGTATGAGATTGATTGCGTAGGCGCCGCAGCCATTTCCATTAGTTGGATCCAATTGGGTTTACTTAAAAATATATTCATTTATTTATCAACTCACAAAAGCACAAGAGCGTGAGAATTTTACTAACTATACCAATAACAGCCTCACTTCCCCAGCGTCTCTGTCTTTGTCAACACCATTAACATGCTATTTACACCCCTGTCACACACACATTCCACATATACTGCCAATCACCAATGCTATTCTGACTACGTGTAACTGTAAGATTTTCCAATGTTCATAAAATTGTCCATTACCCGAAATGACTGAGATTATTTCATATGATAGTTGTCCATCTGGCCCATCATCTTGGTCCTTAGCTTCAACTCTGGTTATGATGGAGCCTTTCACAGCCTTGTAATCCACATATACTGTTGGAAATGTCATTAGTCCCGACAACGCTTCTGCTGACTGATTCGATGTTGTAACTTTAAGAGAGGTTGTCACTGTCTGCTGTGTTGTATCTTCTGCTTGTGATAACGAGGAGCCATTGTTGTCATTACTGTTGTTTTTATCTGGCATCTGCCATATAGGTTCAAACTCGTTCTTTGACAAAATCTAAAAATAAGATCATTTCTATGAAAAGATGATTGGTATACTTAGTCATCTTGGAGCTGTCGTAAGCATAGCCAACTGTTGGGATTGAGTTGACGCTAGACCTTTGCAGAACTGATCAGCACGACATTACTAGTTCTATATTTAGTTTATATTCTATCTTTAGTGTTTATTATAACTTTATTATTTCATATCATATCACATTCTTTCTTTCAAATCCTACTGCAAGCGTGGCACTTTTGTACTTCTCTTTCATATACCTGCATATACATATATACAAATTGATAAAGACTTGTTATATAGCATATAACCTGTTGTTTATCAAACCAAAAGTAATCTACAAATTATTATTTACACTTTATTATTTCATATCATATCACATTCTTTCTTTCAAATCCTAATGCAAACTTGGCACTTTTAAACTTCTCTTTCATATACATGTATATACACATATAACGAGATAAAGACTTCTTATATAACATAATTAAACCCTATTGTTTATCAAACAAAAAGTAATCTATAGATTGTAAATTCCACTGTCGTACCTCAACTTGGACGACAGTAGTTCCTATGTTAGATTGTCCATTAATGGGATGATCTGTAGCTAACACAAGAAGGGTAAATGCATTGCCGAGTGTGCCTGGATTTTCGTAGTCAAACGTGTCTGCTGTAACCAGAGTAGACAGCTCAATAGAGAATGATGACATCACAGTCTGATTAGCCAGATGAAGTGTAATGTTAGCATTGTGTCCATCGTCAGCGTCGTAACACGTCAAGTTCAATACACCCAAACCTGCAAACAACATGAACATGTTAGAATTGTGTTCATTGTCACTGTCGTAAAACGTCAAGTTTAATACACCCAAACCTGCAAACAACATGAACATGTAAGAATTGTGTTCATTGTCACTGTCGTAACACGTCAAGTTCAATACACCCAAACCTGCAAACAACATGAACATGTAAGAATTGTGTTCATTGTCACTGTCGTAAAACGTAAAGTTCATTATATCTAAACCTACAAACAACATGAACATGTAAGAATTGTGTCCATAGTAATCATAGTCACATGTCAGGTTCAATACACCCAGACCTACAAACAACATGAACATGTAAGAACTGTGTCCATAGTCAGCGTATCAACACGTCAGATACAGTAGATAAAATCATTTGACCTTTTACTTTAGTGGTGTTGGTTGAAATACGTATCAGCGAAATTAATGTTTACCTTTTGTAGAATTCTCTGTGACACTGATGTGTATAATACGGGAACTACAGACTGGGGTGTTGTCGTTGATGTCTGTCACACTAACATTAAGACTTGTGTTGGCCTTTAAGCCAGCCATGTCCTCTACGATCAGCCATAGGTCGTCCATGACAGCCAGACCATGGTCACCATCACGGTCAACAGGAGTTCTGACGGTTAGCTCACCCGTTGACGGGTTGATGCTGAAATACTTGGCGTGCTGGCCTATAGTCAAAACAAAATTTATCATGTATGTTGTTTAACACTTAGGGCCGATTTCTTGTCGACATTTCAACCTCGATTCTTTTTTTAAACTGCGTCCATACGTGTTAAAAGAATGGGTTGAACTGTAGATCATGGCTGAACGGTCAACGAGAAACTATGCCTTAGAGAGTTAAGTTTGATAAAATAGCCTTTATTTAGTTAGAACATTAGATTTAAATGGCTATTTGTTTAATAAGCAATATATAAATGTATATTTGTATTGAAACTGCATTTACAGGTGTTAACTTATAAGGAATATATATGTTTACAGGCATGTTCACAATTCATTTACAATGTCCATCATCGAAAAGTAATGCCTGGTCTTCCAATATGATAAAAGTATTAATTACAAATGTATTCATAATTAAGTTACGAGCTAACGATGAAACATTTTAGAAGAATTTTCATAAATATATACCCACTTACCTATAAGAGTACAGCATATATACATATCGTTCAGTTTCCTTTCTAGCTACGAATATTTACTCTATTTATTGAAACACTATGAAAACGCAACGAACTAACATATTGCGTTTTAATAGTATTCTCAATTTTGTGTACTATGTTAATTATACTAACTACAGAACATTAGAATAGAGCACCATACATACAAGTTTAAATAAAAAATCTCCATTATACCCTGACCCCATGTACAAACGCTTTAGACAATGTTTGTTTTAATGCAGCATATGAGGGGAAAAACATAAATGATATTCAATAAAACAAATTTGGTATTAAAGTTTCTATTCTGTGTTCTGTTTAATATGCTATACTATTTTTTTTCTCAAAAATTAAGATAATCACTACTACCAGATACAACTATATTAGTATAATTGTTAAGATTATATAACATAAACACGTTTTTCAATATAACAAAAAACAGCACTTTTATATACACTAACATATACATGCGTGCTACAATACATGGTTTATATAGCTAGCATGAGAACTGAAATGTGAATGTATGGCAAATATTTACAGTGAATGACAGGATTATAATTGTATTTCAGGTTAGAACGCTAGTATAATAAATATAATATAATTATATGAACCAGAGAAACATAGAGATATTTTACAAACATATTAAAAAGGAAATAGATGTATACGTATACCAGAAAGCGTTCATACATATATATACATAAGTAAACATCGTCTGTAAAAGTAAAACCAAATTACCTAACAGATAAAAAAATTACCTAATGTAAAAGAATATTATAACTCACCTGACTTGGAAATATTCAAATAATTAAATATAATTCCACATAAATTGATGAAATCAAAACAGCTACACATGGAAAGTCAGGTAAAATATAAATAAATTTATTTCAAATAAATGTTGTCATAGTCAATATAACTTAATCTTCAGTCATGCACCAAAGTAATTACAGTATATACATATATAACAGAATATATACTATTTTGGCATAAAGTGTATAATACAAAATGAAAGAACAAAGTAGAAATGGCATAGTATGTGTATAAATCTACAGAACGTATGAATACATTTTATGTAGCTGTGGTTGTATGTTTGAAATAACAAACATGAGCGTGAAACTGTTTTAATTCTGTTTAATAAATGCTGTTTGAGTATGTCCAAGTAAGACAAATCTTACCAGACAGTGTATAGTTAAGTGAGTCATTTCTGTCGCTGTCTTTCACGGTGAATAGGCCGGCCACGACACTGCCAACAGGAAGTTCTTCCGCTATATTTAATTCAGAAGAAAGCTCAATAACTGGAGGTTCGTCGATGACGTCAGTTACTTTGACAAAAATTGTCACGTGGCTGGTAGTGATGGCGTTGGACACTCTGTATAAGAATACATACCATGCGAAGAACACATTAAATACTTTACCATTCGGTTTGAAACATGTTAAAGAACACATTTATTGTTTTACTAATGTAACACTTAAACAATACTACAGAGATTTACCATGGAAACACTTTTAAGAACACCTACAATATTTTACCACAGAAACGATAGAAACATATACAATGAAATCAATCATTGTGGTGGTGTGATTTTTATTTAGACTGTTATAATTGTGGTTTGTTTTAGAATACAATTATCGTTTTATACTTTATCCTTTAGATTTAAATTTTAAAAATAATTTCGTATTAGTTGATTATCAAGTTATAATGTTCTTATATGTGCAATAATGTTACTATTAAACACAAACAAAATGATACGTAAAAATATACCTTGTCGTTACACTATGCACAGTTTCGTTTTCATAATCTAATTTTCTTTTCAACGTCAGTTTATTTTTGTTATACTGAAATATTTCTTTTAAAGTTCCCATGACAACAAGTGTATAGACATCAGGATCTATATTATCAAAGGTATGGACACTATCTCCGATGTTGCTGTCTTCAGGGAGTTCAACTTCCACCATTGTAGTCGTAGATGTGTTAAATACAGACTTCCACTCCACTGACTGAACAGACAGACGGAAAGTGGACGTTAAGTTCCTGGGTGAATGACCCATGTCCTTGGCCATCACTGTGATGTCGTAGAACTCCGATATGTTGTGACTGCTGCGGCTGTCGAGGAAATCGACGTTTATAAGTTGTCCTGTTGTTGGATCTATGTGAAATAGGTCAGGTACCTCGCTTCCTACATCTGTAAAATAATAAATTACGTCAGATGTACTAAGAGCTTTGATTGATCACATGTAAAAATAAGTTAAATGTTAATCCTTTAGAAACTGTGTTGATTTCCTTTAAATTAGTTATAATAACATCATCATTAATTGTCAAACAGAACAAAGATAAACAATGATTATAGTTTTCTCAAATATAAAATTAAATAATAATGTAACTTTTTTGAAATCACGATGGAATAAGAACAATATGACATAACGCTTTGGTTCTAAATAACTTGTTTCAATAATCGTAACATCACACGGCTGTATATAAACATCCACTGCATTCTGGTGCAGAAAAAGGTTATGAAAATGATAACTCAGTTAATGTTGCAATTATCGTGTCAAGTGAGACCTGAAATTGTGGATATTAAATGATATGTTAGTTCTCCATCAGGACCAGCATCAGCATCTGAAGCAGCTAGGTTCATGATAGTGGAACCTCGCTCTGTATTAGATGAAACTGTTTGATTTTCAAGAGTTCCGTTTGTCGTCCATATTGGATCGAACTCGTTTCTTGGAAGAACCTTAAAAGAAAATCATTACACTGTGAATTTGAGATACAATGTAAGTACAGTGATTTAGATTAGGGTAATCTGACTTTGTTTATTTGAGGTTATAGCCCTTGTTATTATCGACCACGTTGAACAGTCCAGCTAAGGGCATTCCTCAGTTATGTTCTACTATTTGGATATTTCTCCCCAGCACCTCGTCATCGATGTCTTTAACATGCACCACCATCAACCCAGTCATCGATTGCTTCCCCGCAGTCACACTTAAAGAGTGGAGAGACGTGGTTTAAACGCGTTTAACAAATACAAGCACGACTATACGAATGTTATTTAACTGGTTAATTAAAGACCGTGGTATGTGCTGTCCTGTCTGTGGGAAAGTGCATATAAAAGACCCTTTGCTGCTTATTGTAGCGGCAGCGAATTTCCTCTAATAAAATGTCAGAATAACCATATGTTTGACGTCCAATAGCCGATGATAAGATACAAATCAATGTGCTCCAAAGGAATCGTTAAATAAAAACAAACTTTACTTTTAACATGCATCACCAGTAACCCAGTTTATAACTGATGGAACATACCTGTACGTGAACGATCATCTGTACTCTATTTGAACGACCATCCTGAACCTCATCAACAACCTGTACCGTTAGCCAATAGGAACGTGCGTCCGTATGTGTGGACTCATAGTCGATCTTCCCTCCATCGGCCACAATATCAGTACTATTTACTTTGAACACAGACCCCTCATCGCCGTCGATAATTGAAATAGTGAATTTGCTTGGTGATTCGTTGTCCAGGTCGGTACATGAGATTGAAGTTACTAACGCATCTGTGGGTACAAAAAATAAATACAGATGGACAGGGCCCGCGGGGAGCATTTGAAACCCAAGAAAGCCATTGAAAAGTTGGTGACCGAAGGGCAGCAGCGTTCCTGCAAGCAACACCCTCATACTTTTTCAAAACTCTCCAGATTTCGGCTACTTTATTTTGTCAATGAGCCTGAACATATTTTTATTCAGCAATTTGTTTGTGTTTTAGTAATTTTGTTTTAATTAGTTGTCCCCTAATTGTCCGCGGTGCCTGATGAGTAATTCCATGTCAAATTAACCATCTCTATCAATCCACATGTCTCCGATTTTGCTCATATGTTTGGATATAAGTATCAACAAAACCCGAAATGCTTTGAGAAAGCTTTCGGTATCGAGACAGATATGCCCAATTTAGCTTTTTATATTTCCAAAAAAGAGAACGCGAATCTGGTCAAGTAGAATGTCTCTCATATACATAATTTAAGTTCAGATATCTCCCTCAAACATACACGATCACTGGTTTCGAACTTGAACCCAACCTTGAGATAAGTATAAGTAAAGTCTGAAACGGGGTTGTATTGAAATATTACTAGCATTGTTTTATTTGATGTGGAGTTATCTAAACGCATATTTGTTTAGGTTACTGTCATAAAACACATAATGTCAAGTTTGCCTTATTTGGCGTTCTTTAAATATTCATTATACAGTATACCATAATTTTCTTTAAATTATATTTTTGCTTTTGTTTGTTTGTTCTCTGTTTCTCTCTCTCTCTCTCTCTCTCTCTCTCTCTCTCTCTCTCTCTCTCTCTCTATCTCTCTTTCTTTCTTTCGTTCATGCTTTCCTTCCCCCCTTCCTTAATTTTATTTGGTGACATTGTCTAAAACAGTATTTAGTCATATTTGGAAATCCTATAACTTCTTAAAATAACAAATATTTATTTATAAAAATCACCCACAACGGTTTCAATCTCACCATTAGTTGAATGTTCTGTTACATTGGCCTTATGCACCGTTGGACCACACTGTGGAGAGTTGTCGTTGATGCCAGTAATTGTGATATTGAACGTAGCATTTGCCACGTGACCAGCAGAATCCATTACATTCAGAGTGATCTCCTTCAACTGAAGAACTCCACTAACGCCATCTCTATCAATCCGCCCTTGGATTTGCATTCGCCCGTTTGAAGGGTTAATATTGAAATATTTACTATGATTTCCTGCAAAAAGAAAAAAATTAAATATTCATTATTTAATCACTTTTCTCTTGAATAACATTATTTCATTTGCAGCTTTCTTGTTATCAAATTGTTGGTACAATAATAATAATAATAATAATAATAATAATAATAATGATAATAATAATAATGATAATGTTGATGATGATGGTGGTGATGATAATGATGGTGTTGATGATGGTGATGATGACAGTGATGATGATGATGACAATGATGATGGTGGTGATGATGATGATGATGACGATGATGATGATGACGGTAGTGGTGATGATGGTGGTGATGATGATGACAATGATAGTGGTAATGGTGATGATGGTAATTGAAAATTAAATAGGCAACAACTAGAAAAGATAGATATAATTGGTGTTTTGTTAACACCAATTAAGTGATTAAACAATATAAGCAAATATATCTACAATAACAGCGTCATAATAGAAACTCAGTCAGATGTGGTACTATTTTTCTCTTTGTATGATGTTGCTAAACCTTATCAGGTTTCTAACCTGATGGCTTAGTTCTTTTAGCTGTTCGTTTTAGTTAACACACCTGTCAGTGAATATGTGAGATTATCGCCTTTGTCATTGTCGACCACGTGGAACAGTCCAGCTATGGGCGTTCCTACAGGTATTTCCTCCGCTATCTGGATATCTCTTCCCACTGTTATTACCGGCACCTCGTCATTGACGTCTTTGATATGCACCACCATCAATCCAGACATCGATTTCTTCCCCAGAGTCACACTTAAAGAATTGAACAGACGTGTTTTAAACGCGTTTCACAAATACTAATGTTAACTATATGAATGTTATTTATCAAAGTAATACAGATTAAAAAAACTGTCACATTTTGATACTATTATACTAATTACTAAATATATCTCAGGCAGGCAGATCTGTATCAATTTCTTATGAAAAATGATAATATACAGAAACAACAGATTTAAATGTTTTAATTGTTTAACTTTTATATTTATAACTTATTGTCATAGTCATAGGTTTTATAAGATGGATACTCATTAATTAGATATATTATCGATACATGAACCTATATCGCGGTATGTATTGCACTCGGCAAGTATTGCAATATACTGGTAAACCGGTATATTGTCACACCCCTACTCTCACCTGATAGTCAGAATATAAATAGGTTGCGTCTCGAAGTCTACACTGCTGACCAGAGTCAATAATGACCCATTAAATGCGAAAGTCTCGTTCTCAGAACCAAGCACCTTGTAAACTACAGCAGCAAGGTCATCGACGCCAACCTCTAGAGTTAGGTTGAACAGCACAGTGCCAACTGTGGTGTTTTCAAATATATCCATGCGATATCCATCAGTTCTGAGTAACTGCAGTACAGATACAGAGTCATCGGCAGACTGAATGAGTGTAATATTCAACGACTTGGTAACACTCGTGCCAGCCTTGTCTCTTACTTCCAGTGTCAACGAATCCAGATACTTTCTCGCGCCATCAGAATTAAACAGCTTTACCACCTTCAGCTGGCCATTAGTGGGGTCCATTTCAAAAAAGCTGCTGTCATTTCCTGCAAGACGAAACATGCATATATGATTATCAGTATAACATTTTTGATCATAAAAAGAAAGTAATTAAATAATCATTTGCTGAAAACAACCATTAGGAAATAGCCAAACTTAACCCATGTTTATAACAAATCTTGGTGATCTACTTAATCACATTATTACGTTGGACACATTTGATAAAGATGATAGAAGAGAAAAAGTTAGTTGGTAATAAAATGATATACTGTTCCCAGTGGCGCAGTGGTTAAGCTGATAGGGTCTGAAATCAAATCGCAAACGAGGTATAAGATTTTAATCTCACCATCGGCTCCAACGCAGAGTGAGTGGTCCGCAAGGCTTAATGGGTAGGTGTAAGCTATTTGTTCGAAAGCGCATATAAATGATCCCTTTCTGCCAATCGTAAAGAGTAGCCTATATAGAGGTAGTAGTGTTTCCTTTACAGACCATGACTTTGACTCCTAATAGCCGCTAAATAAACAAGGTGCCTCGTGACTCATTTGACTCATATGTTGAATACAATGTTTAATGACACACCACTAAGATTGTATGTGAGTTGATCTTTCTCATCCCTGTCTGTTACACTGAACAGGCCACCAAGGATTGTCAGCACAGGAATGTCGCTCGGTATCTCCAGCTTGTCCGACGGTTTTATTACTGGAGATTCGTCAATCACGTCTTCAACAGACACCAATAGCGTGCATGTGTCCTCCTTCTCCCCATCACTTGCCCTAAACAACAGTAAATAAAGTGTTATACATATACATGCACGCACACACACACACACACACACACACACACACACACACACACACACACACACACTCTCTCTCTCTCTCTCTCTCTCTC
>JAULBS010156638.1:0-11829 GCA_032355785.1 Symmetromphalus regularis | reverse complement strand
TCATGCATTTGATATTAATAACCAAACACAATGGATAATAAATGTAAATGGTTATCATGTTTTGGTAAATAAGAAACAAAGAGAAATCTGTCATTTGATCATATTAGAGATGAAATCGGAAAGAAATCCTTTTTTATTCTCTAAATAATATAGGATATTGTTTCATTTATTTAATGAAGGAATTTTCAAATAAATCTACATAAAAATGTATCGTTTGCTTGAAAAAATCGCCGATATATATCGTAAATATACATGTGAAATAACCAGATATTTGATAATTTGCATGGGTCGTCAGAAAAAATGTGCACGTATGACTAGCGTGGGGAATGGAATTGTTCTAAAATCCTGAAAAATGCACGAGACATCTGTCCTACAGGGGGACATTTGTTGCGAATTGAATTTTATCACTGATTTGAGGGTGTTCCAAGTATGATATACATGTATTTAGATAACCATGTTTATATATTAGATTAAGTTTCACTCAAAATAAAAGAAGTAAAAGGATTGTAAGAGTAGTTGGCCTGCTACCGTCCGCGTGTCACAATGCGTAGGAAGCGGGCCAGAAGGGCATGTGCCTCCCCACTTTTAAGATATTCCCTATATATTTATTCATTTTCGAATATAAATATACATGTATGTAAATATATCTTTGCTTGATATGGGTTAATTTCTTAATACATATTAAAGTATACTCCTTGTCAAGAAACCAGAACACTAAAATATTTTCAGGGCAAAATCAACCGCACCCCCCCCCCCCAAAAAAAAACCCAACACCTATTTGTATACAAAGAGATTACACATTATGCATATGGTTTACACAAATGGAATCTGTTCCTACAGACAACAGAGAACGTCAAACCCGTATTTACCACAGCCAGCTTTGACCTTGAGACATTGCATGCTTTATGATCAACTTAGTAGATTATTAATAAAACTGCTGCCCCAATCCAAACCCATAAATAAAAAAAAATAAGATTAATATCATCTCTAAAAGACTGAATTATTTATTTTTTATATTCTTTGACTAGTAATGGCTACCTCTAAAATAAAATGTGATGTAAATTGCATGTGGCTTTTAATTACTATCAAGCACTTAAAACATTTGATGTTGTGTTGAATCTTGTACTGGTACTATCTTGTAATATTTTATTAAAACTATCTCAGAATGATTCTGTATCAAGCACTCTACTATTCCTATTTACAGCAGCATGTAGCTCAAGAAACACAGAATTTGCCTAAGGTATTATGGATTGTCTGATCAATCCCAGTCTGTGGACCAGACAGTTGTCCATGGGATTTCAAATTTCATGGGAAAGACTTTTTCGGTTTCGTGCTTTTGGATCATTGAAACCTATCAGAAACTGTTTTTGGTTCCGCGAAAAATTAGTTGTAAGAATATGAAAATCATTGGAAATGAAATTTCGGTTCCATGATTTTGATGACATGGCATTGACATGCTACCAGTAACAATCATTACTATAAAATCCCATGACCTGCATGACTTGTTTAACAAAGGCTATGGTACGTCCTGTCCTGCCTGTAAGAAAACATAAAGAATCCCTTGCTGCTAACTGCAAAGAATAGCTGATGTGGTTGTAGTATGTTTCTTCCGTAGACCATGAGTTGCAAACACAGTATGTTCGAAACCTAATAGCCTCTGAATAAACAACATACTGGTGTATTGTTGTTAAACAATCCTTTCATGTTAAGTTTTTATCATGCTCAGCAGTTAAAACATAACTTCTTTTAAAATATACTCCAGAAATAATGCTACACCAGGACAGACTGTCTTTATGACATACACTGTACTGTTCTTCATGCATGGGAATTGGAAAAAGTGACTGGGAAGTATCCAGCCAAATTCAAGGGATGCTAGGTCTCAATAGGATGCAAGGGCAATGGCCTGATAGGGGACCTAGGAGTGTGAGATTCCATGCCCTAAAATTAATTTCGGTATTTTGGAGGCCGATTTGTTGCCCCAGTGCACAAAAATTGAGAAAAACTGTTTGTACCTACATTGATGCATTTTTTAAAACTCAAAGCCTTAGGAGAACGGGATATACTCTAAGGTGTACCATGAACTTTAAAGGTGCGTATATTATGGGTGTACAATTCCCACGCCTGATTCTTGCATATTTGCCAACTCATGCATCTGACACAATACTCATGCTTTTGCAGTAAAGACCATGCTTTCACACTGCACCACTACCATCTCAATATTATTAGCTGGTATTATTTAAAAACTTGGTGCTCTTTATTTAAAAAATCTCAAGTCACTAAATACTTAGGTATTGCCCAGTATAATAGATCCAAGTTTAAGAAAGCATGAACCAGCATGTGGCGATATATCTTAGATGGTCATACATCATAGGTAGTTTCCAAATCTTCTTGAAAGTTAATGAGCTAGACGTTTTCTTTGCATTCAAGCTTATAACCTTGGCTTTAACATTTCTCACACATAAGGACCTTTAATTGACAGATTTGTTTTCATGTGACTTTCCATTCAGATGATGGCTTCAGATGCATTTGCTCTCAAATGAGGCGGCTTCTGTGGAAAAAAAAATAATAAAATCAGAACTCTTTAACAATAAATTCTCGCCAACAAATTAAGAGCAAGTTTAGTTTAACAGTCTAATGGTGGATGATGAATGACCCCTCAATTTGTCAGATTTTTTGTATAGTTGATGTTGATCATCTGAACTGGAGAAAATCATGTTTGTAATCCTCAGTACATATTCATAAAAATTTCTTAAGGATGCGAGAAGGGCCCAAGCAAAGAATGATTAAAATGAAAAATGGAGGAATCTAAGCTCTCATCATCGAATATATCAGTACACCCTCAATTATCCTCTGTGATTTTTTATTGTTGTTAGTCAATGGGTAAACAACTTTTAAAAAACCCATCAGAATATTCCAGATAGTCTTGTTGGTGTGCAGCCCATAAGTGGTGCCACAAATTACTACTTTTTGCTATTTAGGGACCTTTTCTAAGGATAATCATAGCTTGTACTCCAAGTATGTGTACTCCAAAACCCCTACAATTAAGAAAATATCCATGGCAAAATAAATGCTTTGGAGAAATAGTGTCCACAGCATTTTCCATGGCAATTTTAGCATAAAGCATACTTTATTTTTAATAATAATAATACACTGTGAACATTTTTTTAAAGTCTGAGGCAAAAAAAAGTAACGCAGAAAATGATAAACTGCATGGCAATCTCCACGGTATTGCAGACTGCTGAAGACAATTTCAGGGGTTAGTACTCCTAGGATTTATTTGTATTTAATGATAACATAGCATCTCCACTTCCTCTTCAAGTACAAATACTAAATGTATACTTAACACAGCAAAGTAGTGTGAGTAGGGTGGGGGGGAGAGAGTGGGTATTCTTGTCAATACCAAAGTGGTCTAATAGCATTTATTACAATGAAAACAAGGGAAATGGGGAGACATTAAAATGAAATGCTGTCAATGATTGGATAATACCATGTGGTCAGGCCGATGGTCCTTCTTTATATTCTTTTGTTTACTCCGTTTTTTAGTTCTTTTTCTTTTGTAAGACTGTTGTTTCACAGTTTCATCTTCACTAGGCTAGAAAAGAATAACAGAATTAGATATAACAACCATAATTAAGTATCGTAAATACATTACACTGTATTAAAAAAGCTACACATTTTAAAGCTACATAATACATGTACATGAATTTTTCAAAGAGTAAATTTCAATCCAGTTTTACTAAATTAATTCGTTTCCAAGATACCTTGCAAAATACCTTTTAAATAATACAATTACATGGTGTTAAGTTAGTGATGTTCCGATTAAACTACATGTAGGTAGGTGAGTATTTCTCTATTGGTAAATTTGACCAATGAATCAATTAGCAGTCATTCACAATTGTCAACATTCTCCTATTCATACCAAGTATATAAATTTTCAGACGTCATCCCGAACCCAAACAAAATTTTAAACAACTCCTTAAAAGTTCCATGAATTAGTAAAACCTTGAACTGTACAGAGTTACTTCCCTTCTACACTGATTACACATAATAAGAAATTCTTTTAAGATATTCTGGCCGTTAGGACATAATGTCTTGTAAAATATGCTAGAGAAATAATATATTTGTCTTAATCTAAGCATTTACCTTATCTTTCAATTCTGCACTAAATCCAGTATTTGTTTGAAGTTCAGAAGTCAGTTTGCTACTGGATGCTTCGTGTTTCTTCAACTTGCCGGGAGACAAATCATTCACATCATCACATACCGTTTCCTTTCTTTTCAATTTTTTATGATTTATTTCACCCAACAAATCAGATTTACTTATGCTTGCATGTATCTCGATTCTGTGCTTAAAGATTTCTTTCTCTTGAGTCTGAGGTAGACATTCATCACTTTTCTCTTTTCTTTTTTCAAACTTGGCATCAAAAACTGTGTCAGTAACTTCATGCTTTCTTTTTTTCTTTTTCAACTTCCTACCTGTTTCACTGTGTATTTGGTGAGAATGTCTGTCGGATAAAAATTTAGTTTTGTCATTTTCCTCCTGATCTTTGCGTAAAATCTGTCCCTCTATAGAATTACCATCCAAAGAAATGCACTTCTTTCCATCCATTTTCCTTTTTGACTTTATACCCATTTCACTTTGTATTTGAGAATGTCTGTCAGATAAAAATGCAATTTTTCTCCTTTCCCCCAGAACCTTGCATGAAATCTGTTCTTCTCTGGAATTCACATCGACAGAAAGAACAGATTTTTCACCATCCATTTTTCTTTTCTTCTTTCTCATTTTTTTGCTGATATTTTCTTCTTGATTTTGTTTTGAATTTTCAGAAGATGAGGATAAATTATTTTGTTCCTTTTTTTCAGTTTCATTTCTTAAATCCTCTTTTATAACAAATGAAGTTTTACTAATATTTTTTTTCTTTTTCTTTTTTGACTTGTTAGGGACAACTTGGTCAGATAGATGGGTGGACGTTTCTACATTTATCTCTTTCTTTGAAACTATTTCTGTAAACTGAGAACGCAACATTGTGGATTCACTTCCATTATGCATACTGAAAAAATAGTAAACAAGTCTGGTATATGTACTAATATACAAAGAAGTTTAAAATGCATATTAAGCTAACATCAACATAGCAAACTCAGTTACATGCATATGATAATTAAATATTTGTGAAACTCATCTTAGGGATTCAAATCATTGCAATGTTTAGGTTACTATACTAATTTCTTGAGATTCTGTTTATCTTAAAAGTGTTTTCAATTTTACTACACTTGCTTTTGCTTGTGATATACAACCCATGCAATTAAGAAAATATCCATAGCAAAATATATGCTGTGGAGAAATAGTGTTCACTGCATTTTCCAAAGCAATTTTAGTGTAAACTATATTTTATTCTTAATAATAAAAAACAAATACACCTAGAAAAATATTCTAGTCCACGGCCAAAAAAGAGTCGCAAAAAATGAAAAATCTCCACGGCATTGCCGATTGCTGTAGGCAATTTCAGGGGTTGGATATAAGATTAATAACACTCATTATATAAATGCTAATTCGTGAGAACTATTTTAATTTTCTATATACTGAATAATGTACAGGATTTTTATATTGGAGGTGGGTGGCATTTTATATTAGGAAGGGGGACAACTGCACCAAAAGCATTAACAGGACTGCAAGACCAGCAAATAAATACGGTAGTGAGGGAAAAAAGGTAGTAAAAGGGGGTCATGAAGCTTCCTCTCTGGCTAAGCCAGTGGTATACAATACAGTCAATACTACTTTTAACAAACTTCAACAATAATGATACAATAGATTGTTCTTGTTTCCACCTCTTCATGAGGGAACAATTCCAGGACATGCCAGCAGCCGTGCCCATGGTAGTGTGACTCAACAATTACCTGATGGAAACATATTAAAATAACCCTAACCATGGATTCCACATACCTGAGATATCAACAAAATCATAATATATTTTTTTTAATGAAATAAAAATAAATAAACCAACCTCTTGCTTAACAGTTTCTTTAATTTTCTACGTAGTTTTTTTCTGTGATTTTTTGTTTGCGTAATGGCTAACAGTTTTCTTATCTTCTCCACTGAATTACTTGCATCTGTTCTTTCAGCAAGGCTCGTTGCTTTTGGTTTGTTCTGTATAACAGAAGCTTTGCTGTCTTCATCAACAAACTTTTCTTGCATAACTGTAGAATGGTGCATATCTTCTGTAAAAAGAAAATAAGAAAAAATTATTATATACCTGGCTATACAGTCAGATATTTAAAATAAAAACATTTTTGAAACTACTTTTAAAACAAAAACTTAAATGTTAGCTTTAGCTGAATCTTTCGTAATGAAGCCAATAGACTACTCTTAGGGCCGATTTCTTGTTGACAGTTCAACCTCGATTCTTAATTTAAACTGTCCACATGTGTTAAAAGAATGGGTTGAACTGTAGATCATGGTTGAGCTGCAAACGAGAAATTGGGCCTTACTGATTTTCAGGGGATTTGTTGAAATGCATTTTCAACAAAACAAGACAGGACATACCATGACCTTTATTATACCTGTCATGGACCAATGCCTGGAATGAGAATCAAAATAAAAAAAACCACACCACAAACATTTATCTTGTTACTAGTGTTAGGAATAGTCTACAAATACTGATGATTTGTTTTATAATCTGAACAATGTTGGGATTAGGTCACGGGCAGATCCAGATAGCCTAGGTGGTTGATTACAGAACATCTTCAACAATCGTTTACAATGTAAAAAAACAAAAAAACTGGATGAATGTTTGGGCACAGATTGATCAAACTTTATATATTTAATTTTACTGTCGTCCTCTAATTCTAGAATTTAAAAAAATACATAACCCAGGTTAATGAGTAGCAGATTGAATTGTAAAAGTAACAGATCAGGATGGGAGTCTATCCTTGCATCGTGGCTACTTGTTGTATTTTATATTGCTCCTAACCTGGAGAACTGCTACGGGAAGCACATTATTAAGCCATTAATCAATCAAAATTGTTGTAACAAACATTGAATGTCCTAATTTGTAATGGCAAGTGAAATTTTTTTTAATTTTAATTTTGTTTAACTGATGCGAGTTAACAACCGATCAGAAATTGGTTTTAACTGATCATTTTCATCAGCAATCATTTCAAAATGACAACCCTGATCACCTACATAAATTCTGTTTTTGTCTGAAACACAATCAGAACATGGATGTTACCCTCTTGGCCTCCCTAACATTGTTCTAATTGTATTTATAAACTATCCCTTACACACACAAAAAAATATTGTAGACCATATTTGCTTTCATGTTCCCTTCGTTTCATCTTTTTCAGTTTGCGCTGAAGCTTGCCACTGACAAACGATGCTGCTGATACATGGTCATTTTTCTTCTTTCTCTCCAAGACAACTTTTTGAACGCAGTCATCTGTTTTCTCCTTATGTGATGACTTTAACTTCTCCCTAAAACACACAAAAATACACAACTATTAACATTCCTTACTTCATCCACAACTCAAACCCAAATGAAGTCTGAAAATATAAAATGTCACTTGCGAATAAAAAGGGGGCATGTCACTATTTTTCTAATAGCCTCTGACATAAATAGTGTATTACTATTAGTATTTTGTTAAACAAATATTCCTTTCTTTTTCTTTAAGTTAAAGATGAATGAGAAAAGGAGGTAGGGGGACCTTTAAAACTGAAAAACTGTGTGTCATGCAAATCACCATATCGTCAGTTAACATAAACAGTGCTCTTCCCAGTATTCAGGAAATGGATGGAGAGAATTGGCAGAGCTGGATCCACTTATAGGAAGGGATGGTACCTAAGTAGTCTAAGATTTGCTGGGTACATGTACGGTACTTCAAAAATGTCTTTGTATATATATAAGACGATGGCATGAATTGTGGTTTTGGATGGTGGCCAAAATAAATGGATGGCAGATATGATATTACAGATGGCAGGCATAATAAGCCCCTCATCTCTTGACATAAAGCAAGACCCTTAATAAATGTTATTCCTATTTTACTATGAAAAATATCAGACTTGATATCACTCTCTTTCTCATTCTAAAGAGGGTCATTTTGATGTAGCTTATAGGTACTAATGAAAACATAATTTAACTCCAACATAATTTGAATTTTGATAATGTAAATAAGTCCAAAAAAAAAAAGTTTTTATTAAATTGCTTGGTTTTTTTTAAGAATGGAGCATGTGGGTATTTCACCATTTTTAACCTTCAAAATTAATAGCCTTATTCATTTACCACTTAAAATTACATACCTCTATGTGTTGTGTGATATTTAATAAAAGTTTATAAAATTAGCAAAACGTGTGGCATGTAAATTGTAACCATGTTCATGATGTTAGCATACTTTGGAAAACTTATGCATTCTTCTGTCACCTCTGTGACATCGCTTTTTAAATCAGCAGCATCAATTCCTAACCATGATGATGCTATGCTTTTAAAATTCCTATTGACTTCGATTGCTCTTTCTTCCATAACTTTAGAAAATTATATTTGGCATTCTTAAAATAAAACCTGCTTATAGTTTTGTTTTCATAATACGATAGTACATAAGGGATGTTGATAATCGAGGCTGGTTTTATTTTTGTGGGGAACATGTCGAAATGTCCTTGTTAAGTAATCATGATAAATAAGTACAAAAATAATGAAGAATTCAGCAGACTTTTTGAATGCTTTGATTGTAAGTGACTATATAAATGATAAAGTTGCATAATGCATGCAACTGTTTAAGCTGTTAACTAATGCGCCAAAACGTTTTAACAAAATAAATAATTTAGGCCTACCAGTTAGCCTACTGGTTAGGGCTACGGTTACCAATACCCTGGCAATAAATTAACTATGTACAGGTAGTCCAAAAAGTGTGGAAAAAAAGTGGAGCCCATTCTTTTCTTTTAAAATTATATATATAATTATAAAACAGAAACATCTTAGCATGGAGTCCAGTTTTTGTTCACTAAACTGTTGGTAGTTTATCTAGCCAATCTTAGGCCACATAAAAAAAATACTTGTTTAGCATCCACCCATTTAATTTTTTTAGGTAGTGTGGGAGGTTTTTATTTTGTATGTAGAGGTGGTGTACAGGAAGAAGAAAACTAACGATGGTATTCATGGTCAGAAGACATGATATGAAGGTAGAGAAGATCATAGACACTTTCTAGTTAGAAATGGAACAAGAAAATATTAAAATTACTATAAAATCTCTGTTTGAAAAACATTAAAGTTTGTTTTATTTTATGACGCCTGTAGAGCACATTGGCTATTGGACGTCAATCATATGGTCATTCTGACGTATGTTTTAGAGGAAACCCACTGTCGCCACAGGCTACTCATTCCGATAAGCAGCTAGGGATCTTTTATATGCACCATCCAACAGACAGGACAGCACATACCAGGGGTGTACATTAACCTGTTTCAGATACCAGCCAGCTGGGCCAGTAACCTGGCAAAATGAACCAGCAACCCAAATTTCCCAAAAATCTAGGTCAAGAATAGGTGAGCCACAGGCCGGAAACAGGTAGTTTTGCTGAGAAAAATGGCATCTGTAGCAGACGAAATCTGAGATGTGATTGTGGTCTCTGTTTGGAGTTCAGTTTTGTGGTTCACTTCGGAGAAACCTGAGGTGGCCAGCCGGGCGAATGATTATCAATACTGAACTCGCCCGACTCGATTTGAACTCGAGACGGGCGGGCGACCGCTAATCTACACCCCTGCATAACATAGCCTTTGATGAACCAGTTGAGGACGACTGGTTAGAACAGAAAATAATCCAAACTGCAGATGGGTCCACTGAGAAGGATCGATCTGATGACCAACTGGTTCACAGGCAGACACTCTACCATTTGAGCTACATCCCGCTCATGACCTAAATACATTCATGTATTTGTTTAGAAAGATTTCAGTTTGTTACAGATTAATTTACATTTGAAAGCAGTCACATGTAATTGATTATCTTCATAATTAACTGACTGAAAATAAATAAATTAAATTAAAGAGTTAGCGGAATAAACACACTGTTTGATTAAGATTACTTCTTGTATACTACTCAAAAGAAGTTAAGGGTCAAAAATATTTTTTTGCAAACTAGCTTAAATTTAAAGTGATGATTAAAGAAAAATGCACATCCCTTTTATTGCTAAAATTGGCATGCATGGAAAGACATTCATGCAAAACACATGCAAATGGTGCAGGGGGTGTCACAATGGGTTGTCGTTTAGTCTTGACTAAGTTCTTCCATAAAAATGAAATCAGGGTTAACTTAAAACATTTCTAAAGATAAGTGAAATTATTGCATGTCCCGTAATAACGTGATGTTTATAATCCAAATGACAACATAAAGGGGAGTATTCTAAACCTATCTGGCTTACAAAAATGATAAAAAAAAATCCTTTGATCCTTAAATTCTTTTGTGTAGTATAGATAGAAATGACATTCTCTGGAGTTTAATTAATTTCTGCTACTCATGTTCTCACCTGGTGTATGTTTTGTCTGTGTAGATACAGTCAGTTCTGTCTTAAGCTACCCATGGGAATAACAGAAAGTACCGGCCTCAGTATCGGCTCCAACCCAGAGTGAGTGCTCCACAAGGCTCAGTGGTCCACAACTGGTTTAACAAAGGATGTGGTATGTGCTATTCTGTCGGTGGGATAGTGCATATAAAAGATCCCTTGCTGTTTATCGAAAAAGCAGCAGGTTTCGTGTCTCCTACTAACACTAACCTCTGTCCTGGACAGACAGCACAGGAACCTGAGGAGTGTGGCCAGGATAGCGTGCTTGAACTTTAATTGGAAATAAGCACGAAAATAAATACAACCACCACCACAATTTTTTTTATGTGGCCTAAATACAGTCGTTTCAGTCAGTGGTAAAAAAAAACCCTGTTATAACAAATGGCCTGTCTGTGAGAAAATGCATTTAAAATATCCATAGCTGATAATCAGAAAGAGCAGGTTATGTAGCGGTAGCGGGTTTCCTCTGATGACCACAAGTCGCAGAACACCATATGTGCCACCTAATAGCCGCTGAATAGACAATGTGCAGGTTTGGTTGCAGCAATTGTGAATGGGGAGGTGGGGGGAAGGGTGCGCAACTGCTGTGACTCTAAAAATACAGGCCACGTGAGGTTAAACAGTCCTTTCGTTTTCCCATTTTTTAATTCTATATTCCAAATAACTGATGGA
The DNA here is from genome assembly GCA_032355785.1 of Symmetromphalus regularis. Classification (NCBI taxonomy): domain Eukaryota; kingdom Metazoa; phylum Mollusca; class Gastropoda; order Neomphalida; family Neomphalidae; genus Symmetromphalus; species Symmetromphalus regularis. Next base: position 618 of record JAULBS010156638.1, on the reverse strand, counting down.
ACCAAGGATGTTTGTGATGTACATATTGTACTTGTGAGCAGACTGCCAATAACGACAAAGAATTTTTGTATTGTCACTGTTTTGACAGTAATTCCAGGACGGATGCACGAGTTCTGAAAGGTGGGTCAAATGTGGATTTCAGAAAGGGGGGTTCCAAAAGAGATGAGTGAATAGAAAAAATGGTAAATTTTCACGTCCTTCGTAAAATGATTTTAAAAAATAAATCGACAAATGAGTTAGGAGGGTCTTGACCCTCTGGCCCCCCACCCTCCTCCCCCCACCCGAATCCGCTAGTGAATTCATAAATGCGAACCCTCTCGCTTTTCAACTTTAAAATCATCACCATAAAAAGGCTGGTTTAAGTCTGATGAAGAAATGATTAAAAACGTATAATATTATATTAGATCAAAATAAGTTATTACATAGATATCATTTTCGTCATATCCAAGCCGAGAGCTGGACGTAGCTCAAATGGTAACTTGTCTGCCTGTGAACCGGTCGGTCGTCGGATCGATCCTTCTCAGTGGACCCATATGTAGTGTGGGCTATTTTCCGTTCCAACCAGTGGTCCACAACTGGTTTATCAAAGGCCGTAGTATGTGCTGTCCTGTCTATGGG
>JAULBS010156637.1:8879-26404 GCA_032355785.1 Symmetromphalus regularis | reverse complement strand
CACTAATTTGGTGTCCTAATGTATAGTTCATTGTGAATTGAAATCAGCCAGTATGTCAAGGGAAATGCAATTCTGAGAGTGTCTATGTACTTTGTTGTAGGTAAATACTAATTGTCTTGAACCAGTTTGTATAAAGAACATTTCACTAATTTGGTGTCCTAATGTATAGTTCATTGTGAATTGAAATCAGCCAGTATGTCAAGGGAAATGCAATTCTGAGTGTCTATGTACTTTGTTGTAGGCAAATACTAATTGTTTTTAGTTAGTTTGAATAGAGAGCAATTTAATAATTTCATGACCTCGTGGAACATTGCAGGGCCGGCCCAGCCAGGGGGCAAAGGGGCATTTGAACCCCCCCAATAATCCGCTGCATCCTTTTTTTTTGTGACAATATTTACATTTTTATGTCGTAGCCACCCTTCAAATGGCGCATTTATTCAGTGTTGTCCCTCCAATATTTAAACGGTTGCACCGGTACTGTATTATACATGGAAATCAGCTTAAAATGAAATTCTGAGTGTCTAAATACCATAAAACACTCTTGACACTATTTTCATACATGTTATTTACATTTTTCAAGTGGTATTTTTTGTCAAATGTGATACTGAGCATACGATACAGTTTCAGCAAGACAACGCTACTGAAACTCTAAAACTTAGGCCCTCATAAATTAATTTTGTTTCAGGTCATCCATTTTCTGTGACGCTTGTGTCAAATCATATTCGCAAATTATTTTTTTCTTGAATTTTTTTTAACTAGAACTTAGAATAATCGCATCAAAATTGTTTATGGTTTATAGTTCAACCAATTTAGAAGTAAATTACTCGGATATTTTGAAGAATGCATTGAAGTTTTCAAGTCACTGCTATTACACAAAATTTAACTCTCCTACACATACTCTCTTCGGTACAATTTCGTGGTATTTAAGCTTGTGTTAAAAAGAAACCCAGTGTTGTGTTTTTCTGCCTACCTCATTGATTTTAAAACTTTTTGGGACCTGAAACACAAAATTAATTTATCATTGCCTTACCTAATATCTTGAGGTTGACCGCACGACTGGTGTTTCCAGCCACGTTTTCCGCAATGCACTGATATCTCCCTGAATCTGATGCTTGGGCACTAGCGAGCTCCAGTGACCCATCGGTTAAAATGGAAAGCCCCAGTTCCAATCCTGTGACAGGATAGCCATCTTTGAGCCAAATAATTTTTGGTGGTGGTGTGCCAGTCGCAGGACAGGGTAAGATGACTGGGTTGTTCTCAATGATTTCTGTGTATGTTGGCAGCGATGGTGGTAAGGAAGGAGGAGCTGTGAGAATAGAAAATATTGTTAGTCTTTTATCCGTCATTGTATTTTTATACAAAACAAGCAATTTGTTCACTAGGTGTAGTCATATAATCATACAGCAAAGAAACTAGAACTAATCAAATAAAAAATCCGGAGTGGATTGAGTAGGACTTGAATCCGTTTGTTAAGACTCAATAACACAGAGAACTCAATACACTACACAAAATAGGTTCTTGAAAAACTTAACTGCTGTTTAAAGTCTATTTAGTATTCATTTACATCAAATTAAAATTAATTTTTACTAAATATTTTTATAATTTTATATATTGACCAAGAACACTAGTTTCTAAAGTGACTATTTCAATACTACCCAGAAAAAGATAAAATCTGGACCTATTTTGAGTGACATGTGATTATATTTTGACATTAGTCCAGCACAAAAACAAATTCTTTTCTATCTCATGAAATGGTTTCTATCTCATTATTTTTCTTGCCTGCCAGCACTGAATAATGTTGATCTGCTTGAAGATAGAGATGTTTGGACAACTTTGATCCTATGTATATAGTAAAATTGGGCCATCATTGGCACAATACATGTCTGGTACCTGGATGTGCATTCATGACATATAAATACAGGCCTAGAAATAATTATTTTAGTTCAGCTGGTCAAAATGTCCAACATCAATCAATTTGTGCCGGACATTAAAGAAAATATTCCTGACAAACAATTTAATTTACTCAATTTAATAAAAATACAAAGTTTAGTTTTTATTGTATATGTGTGTTATTATTTAATTTTCACAATTTATTCAACAGACACAAGCTGCATCAAGCTGACTTTATAGAGAAATGCTAGTTTTACTAAAAGATAACATAAGTGTCGGATAAAATGACCGACACAATTAACTTTGTGACTGTCAAATGTTCTAAAATGACAAATTTTTACTGGTCAGTGTCCAAGACCAGCCACTTATTTCCAGGTTTGTAGATATTTTCCACTAATCTCTCATAATGCTGTTCTCTATGAGTATAGGATATATTGTACTAATCTAACAAGTAAAGTTTGTTTAAAGACTGTTGGATATTAATCATATGGTCATTCTGATATTTATTTAGAGGAAACCCACTGCCACCACTAGTTTTTCTGATAGCAACAAGGGGTCTTTCATGTGCTCTGTCCCACAGACAAGACAGCACATACCATGACCTTTGATGAACCAGTTGTGGATCACTGGTTGGAATGGAAAAATAACCCAAACTGCAAATGGGTCCACTGAGAAGGATCGATCCGATGACTGACTGCTTTACAGGCAGACATACTATCACTTGAGCTACATCCCGCTCCCTTTGACCACTGATAACAGTGTTCTCTATGAGTATAGGATATATTATACTAATCTAACAAACTTCTTACCATGTACGGTGAGGCTGAAATCTTGTGTCGCAGCTCCTGCAGGATTAGTTGCAGAACACGAATACAATGCAGCATCTTTCAGCTTAGCGTGGCTGATGGTGATGGAGCCAGTGCCATGCATGAACACCCCCTTGCTGCTGTCGGTGAGGTCCATGATGACGTTATCTTTCTTCCACTGCACGGTGGGCATCGGGTCACCACTTGTTTCACACTGCAGTGTCACCGAGTCATCCTCCATCACAACTAACTCAGTGTTACCAGCGTCAATACTGGGTGGAACTGAAAGTATATAAGAACAGTGTAACACTAGCATAGAGGGAAGAAATCACTAATATTTACACTATTGGTTGGGATATTAACATGAATGTTATGCTACATCTGTTGCAATATAACAATATTTATTGGTTTGCTGTGCCTCAAGTATCTAAAAAAAACATTTGTTGGAATACTAGTAGTAATACCGCTTATGTAAGTAAACTTCCTGTAATTGTGAAGTTTGCAGGTTATAATTTCTGAACGTCTACAGGTCACGACGTAAGTAATTTGTGTAAATTTAATTTTGTTTTACCGACACGCAAACAGAATAGCAGTTGACATAAAATATTATGTCCTGCTTACTGGTTTTAGAGATTAACGTCTTTTAAGTATTCATTTCTAGGAAATTTTACTCCCTATTGGAAGACTGTGCAAACATTAGTCTCTAGACCTGCCAGTATGTGTCATTTCATATTTTTATAATGTTATTACGTCCTGCTTACTAGTCTTAGAGATTAACGTCTTTTAAGTATTCATTTCTAGCAATGTTTACTCCCCATGGGAGACTGTGCAAACATTAGTCTCAAGGGATATTTTATATGCATATTCCCACAGACAGGACAGCACATACTATACCTTTGATAAACCAGTTGTGGACCACTAGTTGGTGTAAATGATTTATACCTACCAAGTGAGCCTTGTGGAGCACTGACCATGGGTTGAAGCAGTTATAGAGATTAAAAATCCAATACCTCTACCGAGATTTGATCCCAGTACCTACCAACAATGAGTCTGATAGCTTAACCACTGCAGCACCCGCCCTGGTATAATGTTATTTATATGTATCCAAAGTTTGATTTATTTAACGACGGCTCTAGATTATATGTATCCAAAGTTTGTTTTATTTAACGATGCCTCTAGATTATATGTATCCAAAGTTTGTTTTATTTAACGACGCCTCTAGATTATATGTATCCAAAGTTTGTTTTATTTAACGACGCCTCTGGATTATATGTATCCAGACATTTATAAAACCTTTCACAAAAATTGACATAAAAAAGATCCACAGAAATAAAATTACCTAAATTCAGTTTAATACTGTTATGTGTCCTTTCCATTTACCTGTTATTTCTAATTATCCTACAATTTCAGTTTAACATTTTCACCAACAAATGCTATATGTAACTAAACACATTGCACCTTATATTAGTTTGAAAATTAATTCAATTTAACACTGACCAATACATGCAATGGGTTTATAACAAACAGAATATTTTTTCTATTTTTGACCACTTGAAAACAAAATTTGCAATGTATAAAAATAATGGTGTTAACGATGTGAAACAATTTACTTACTATAAACAATAAGTGTAATAACTTTTGTAGTGTTCCCTGCGATGTTAGAGGCAACACACTCATAAATGGCTTTGTCTCGAATCTTTGCTTTCTTCAGAAACAGACCATTTCTCTGAAAAATAATCCTCGTCACTTTTGGCCTGAACGGAGAGAAGTTACGTCTCCAGAAAACAACTGGTTTCGGTGTTCCAGACGCGTCACATGGCAACAGAATGTCTTCTCCTTCATTGATTTCAAACTGCTCATCCAGTAATCCTGATATGACTGGTCCCACTAGGAAAATAAACACATGGTCATTCTTTACTGCATACTCAAAAAATGTTTACAAAACAAACATTACTAAACAATATTTATCTTTATACCAAAATACTTACAATATAGAGATTTTTTAAAATCTTAATACCGAAATACTTACTAAATACAAACGAATGAAAAATATTTATCTTAATAACAAAATATTTACTAAATACAAACGACTGAAAAATATTTATCTTGATAACAAAATACTTACTAAATACAAAGTTAACATAACTGAAAAAATATTTATCTTGATAACAAAATACTTACTAAATTAAATTTAAAACAATGAATTAAATATTACATACAATTTGAAAATAGTTTTAATTCTAAGAAAGGTTTATTACACATTATCATATTAATATGAAATAATTAAACAACCCAAACTAATAAAATAAAGTCACTTTGTAAGGAAATAAATCAACTAATTAAAATCCATTCTAAAACAATATCCTACTGACAGCTTTCTGAAAGAGAATCCTACTGAAAGGAATCTAAAAATATCCTACTGACAGCTTTCTAAAAGAGAATCCTACTGAAAGCAATCTAAAAATATCCTGACAGCTTTCTAAAAGAGAATCCTACTGAAAGCAATCTAAAAATATCCTATTGACAGCTTTCTAAAAGAGAATCCTACTGAAAGCAATCTAAAAATATCCTATGAGCCAATATAAAACAATATCACACTGACAACTTTCAAAACATTTATCCTGAGAGCCATCTAAAAACATCGTATGAGGTCTAAAATATTCTACAGAGATTTAAAAAAAAATCAAGTTTGAGTTTCTATGAATGACAAAATATCAAAAACAGATTTATATTAAAGCTAATATTTACACAATGTACATATACACACAAGGGTGAAAATCACTTCCTGGAAGTGGGGGGATGGAACATCTCCCCTGTCCAAAAAGTGGGGAGAGGACGGAGTATTCCCCAGTCCAAAAAGTGGTTAAGTGTTACATTGATACAATAAAGAGAAATACTGCTGAAGATTATTATTTAGGCATTTTAATTTCAATTTTTTGAAGCAAAAGGGGGGATAATTATATTGGCGTCACCCCACGTCCAAAAAGTGGTGGCGGGAAGTGTCGCCCCCCCTACCCTCCCCCCAAGAATCACGCATATGTATACACACCTTGCACATAGAGGCTGACATCTTTTTCTGTTCCCCCAGCAACATTGGACACAACACACTTGTATATCCCAGTGTCATCCGGTGCGGAGCTGAATATTTCCAGACTGCCATCTTCTCGCACAAAGTAGTGGATGTCACTCAGAGATATAGGACTACCATCTTTGTACCACTGATAACTAGGAGGTGGATCGCCCTCGGCTCGGCAAGGCAGAACCACCCCTCTTCCCTGGATCACACTGAAGTTGGTTTTTCTGTCTATCGGCTCTTGCAACATTCTTGGAGGAACTTCAAAGTGTAATTATAAATGTTGAAAAAATAATTATTATTTAATACATTATTAATACAGAAATCAAAGAAAGGATTGTTTGTTTAATAACACCCTGGCATATTGTTTATTCAGCAGATGTCAAACATAGTTTTTAAAATTCAGGGTCTTCAGAGAGACCCACTATCACCATGGCTACACTTTCTGATTAGTAGTATACAATCTAAAGACATTGCCTTTGTTGCATAGTTATAAACCACTGACTAGAATGAAAAAATACCCCAAATGGGTCCACCTAAATGTGTCTGATGGAGGGGATTTCATCTAAGGCAGATCCTTTACATGTATCTCTTGAGGTACAGCAAATCAAGATCCAAATAATAATAATACTTTTTAAAGAATACACAAAATATCACCTAATCAATGTATCTTAATTGCATTAAATATAGTTATTCATAAACAGCATAAACATAACAGTATAAATATAAAATAAACAATCAGCAATTCATTTTACTTTTTTATTTAATTTTATAACAATCATTATCATTATTTGTTTAATCACTCTACTAGAGCATATTGATATATTAATCACTGGCTATTTGATGTCAAACGTTTAGTAATTTTAATGTGTAGTCAAAGTGCAAGCCAGCCTCTGACAGGTTTTAAACCATGGGCTTCTACCACTGGAACACAGAGACTCATTCATTTATAGGAAATGTTTTTTTTAAATACAAAGTGAATTAAAAAATGACCTGTCCTAATTTATCAAATCTGAATAACAAAACTATTATAATATTCAAAACCTATCTCTGCAAAACAGAGTTTAAGGGAAGTGTATGTCAAACCATAAAAGTAAAGTTTGTTTTATTTAACGACGCCTCTAGAGCACATTGATTTTTAATCTTATCAGTGGCAATTGGAAGTCAATCATATGGTCATTCTGACATATGTATTTTAAGGAAACCCGCTGCCACCACATTGGCTACTCTTTCCGATAAGCAGCAAGGGGTCTTTTATATGCACCGTCCCATAGACAGGACAGCACATACCATGGCCTTTGATAAACCAGTTGTGGACCACTGGTTGGAAGTCAAACCATGATGTCTTTCACTCATTCTGACAGTGCTGGCCATAGGATTTCACACTAATAATCGTTACTGGTAGCGTGTCGGTACCGCGTCATCAAAATCACGGAAACGAAATTTTATTTCCTATGATTTTTGTATTACTGCTGTGTTATTTTGGATTATAGAAAAACATTTTCCGATTGGTTCCCATGATCCAAAAAGCAAAGAAATGAAAAAGAAAGCACGGAACCAAAAAAGTGTTTCCTATGAAATTTGAAATCCTATGGCCTACAGTGATACTTGTAACCCATGAACTGGCAGACGACAAGACTACAAACCTAAAACATCAACATTGATAGAGTAGGTTGCATTTCCACCGATGTTGGATGCCACACAAATATATTCGCCGTCATCGGCCTGGCTGATGTTGGTGACGGCAATTTTGCCTCGTCCTAGCTGTTTGATGCGAGTTCCTCCCTGTATGACCCTCCTGTTTTTCATCCATATGATTGATGGCGTTGGCTTGCCAAGCAGAACTACACACTCCAACTCGGCAGTACCTCCCTCCTGCACTTTCACAAACGGGTTTGTATAAGCAATTAGTGGACGCACTGCAAACAAACATTTTAGTGATAATAACATTTAAAATATGTCAATCGCGGATGCAGGATTTCTGTAAGGAAGCTCCGAATGTGATGGGTAATGGTTAATTTTCATGTCCTTCCACTCGTAAAAGGTAAAAAGAAATAAAATACGAGAAAAGGGGGGGGTGGGGGGGGTCCGGATCCACTACTGTATGTAGCTTAGGGATTTAGTTCATTACTTGGTTTATACATCTTTTCTCTAATATCTTAGGTGGAGTCTCAAAAAAATATTTGTCATTTAAAAAAATGTTTGATGTTTAAATAACGGTGGAAGAATGGAAGAAATACAATAATTATCCATTCTTTGTTAATAACAGTGCTAGATTTTTTATTGATAATAAAAAAAAAATATATATTTAATTTTATTTTGTTATTATTATCATTTTTTTTTTAATCTCAAAGTTCTTATTAGTTTAACTGGGTCATTCCTTTTTTATTGTTTTATTACAATAACAATCAGTTTTTACCAATTCCAGTGACACTGACAAATGCAGACGCATCTGCAACACCAAACGTGTTCTGAGCTAAACAGGAGTAGATTCCCTCATCACCAAGCTGAATATCTGAAAAATACAATCATTATTCAAAACAATCATAAAATATGCCACAAATGATTGAAAAACTAAAAATAAATACACTTGGAATGACACAAAAATTCTAGACCCACATTAGGCATTTTTTAAATTATCATATATATATAAATTATTATATCCTTAAGCATCAATGTTTGTCCTCTTCTGAAATGTGTCATATTTTACTTCTATGTTCTCGGTAAATAAACAGTAGTTGCGAGAGCCAAGATATGACAGAAAATGTTTTGCTACAAGTCTCGATCATATAGATGTAAAAACACCGCAGTGAAAAAGAGAAAAATTTATATTTCAATAATACCAGTGCTGTTTTTAGAAAACAATTATTACATCACAAAAACTGGAATCATCTACCTCATATCATCTAGTGTGTCTATGTTTTGTCTATAATTATGATATTGTAAAATGTTTTTTTCGTGGGAACATTTTTCTAACAGCCACATGCAAGTCAGTAGAATGGGATGCAATTTGGGAGTAGCAAATTAATAACGTATAACAGTACTATACTTTGAAAATTGATTTTCACTCAAAATACAGGTAAGTGAGTGATAAGTGTTTTTATTGATTGCATTACTAAAGTAAACAACAAACACATTGATATCATGAAATCTGCCATGTGATGGAACTGCACGAGCACCATGGCCATTTCCTATTAGTACAACACAATCTGGTAAGATGAGGGTAACCAATGGATCACATATAGTGATCTCCAAAAAGTACAGGGAACTTAAATTTCATCTCTACATTTAAAAAAAAAAGTTAGTTTTATTTAACGATGCCTCTAGAGAACATGATTTTTATTTTATCATCGGCTATTGGACGTCAATCATAATATGTCCATTATGATATATTTCTTTAGAGGAAACCCACTGCTGCCACATATGCACATAAGCAGCAAGGGGTCTTTTATATGCAATTTCCCACAGACTGTAAAGCACGGCCTTTGATGAACCAGTTGTGGATCGCTGGTTAGAACAGAAAATAGCCCAAACGGCAAATGGGGTCCACTGAGAAAGATCGATCCGATTCTTTATATTTCATACTTTGAGGCTTCATAATTAGTTCAAATATGATTGGGTTACACTTTATCTAGTTGTTGTCATTTAATCAAATATATTTTCTCCACAGTACAAAGAAATGAATCGGTCTTGAGAAGACAAACTCACTAGTAATGGCAAGTCCGCCTGATGGTAGCTGCTGAAATCGTCCAGTCGTGTCGAGAGGCTTCCCGTCTCCTCGCCGCCAGATTATTTTAGGTGATGGTATCCCTGTAGCTTCACAGCCAAGTGAGCCGTTCTTCTCTATCTCAATACCCACATTGCCTGGAGGAATTACGATACGAGGTGGAGCTGTAGAAAAAATGTCAGTTTTCTTTAATCATTCAGATTATCACATTAATAATTTGTTTCTATCACCAGTTAATAGCTTAGTCATCTTAATAGTAGGTTAGGTTGTATATTACATGTAAAGTTCGTTTTATTTAACTACGCCTCTAGAGCACATTGATTTTTATCTTATCATCGGCTATTGGACATCATACATATGGTCATTCTGACATGTCTTTAGAGGAAACCCACTGCCACCACATAGGCTACTTCTTACAATAAGCAGCAAGGGATCTTTTATATGTACCATCCCACAGACAGGACAGCACATACAACGGCCTTTGATGAACCAGTTGTGGACCACTGACTGTAATGGAAAATAGCCCAAAGAGAAAATAAAAATATTAAGAATTTTTTTTTTTTAAATAATCCATTGCATAAAATAAACTGACCACAATGGCGCAGTAGTTAAGCTGTGACACAATTAATATAAGATATTTTAACCAGTACAACGAAACAAGACCTGGTTATAAATAGCAACCTTGAAATTCAGAAATATTTATGACAGCACCTAAATCATTTTTGTTGTTATGAAAATAAGCATACTTTTATGTTACTGGAATGGCAGTACCATTCTGCCCTAAACTAAATATAGAGCAACATTTACTGCAGAAATCACGAATATCACTGTGATATCAAGGCATGAAACAGATGATTGTGTTTGTATATAGTAGTTAGTGCATGTTTGTACCAGTGTGTTACGTACATGTTTTCAGCCAGTAGTGCATGGGAAGATTCCAGTTAGTGACAACCTCCACCAGAGACCGAGGAATCTCAATATTCTGTGGTTTGGACACTTTTAAATCCCTGGAAACAATGACAGTATTGATTCATGTGTATGAAAAAGATCAGATCTAAATTTATATGACATTAAAAAAAAACAGTTTTACAATAATAATAGAAACACATAAAAAAAAAAAAAATTGTTAAATATAATTAATAATACATATAACAATTATAAATTATTATAATATATGCAGGGATGAGAATTGCAATTGTGTAAAACGTCTGAAATTGTAAGTGTAAAGATATGTTCACAGGTCACGTGAGCAAAAATTGAGATTCCCTGCAAAAATAATTCAATATAGATGGCACTTTATTACTTTTCGGTGTTCACTGACAGTTCCAAGTGATTATTCAGTAAGTACAGTATAGGTGGCTCTTTGAAAAATCAGCTTTACGTTCAGCACAGCTAGCATTCATGAAAGCTAAGTAACCATTTAAAAGTCAGAATTCTGTATATAGAGGATGAACAAAAATGTCTATCGAAATACTAACACAGGAAAATGTTAGTAAAGAACAGATTAAAATTTGTTTGAAAGATCCATTAAATATTGCTTTGAGTGACCTTGAGATCAGAAGAAAATTCCATGGGTATAGCAGAAAATGTAACTTGATTGACTGATTGTTTAATGACCCCCCCCAAAAGAAAAATATCACCTATTGGGGGTCTTACGATTGTTAAATTATAAATACATCTTTCTAAAAAAATAAATCTATTTTGAAAAAGAAAAAAAAAAAAATAATTAAAGCTTTACATACCAACTAACATTTCCATTATTGTCCTTGACCCCAATACCCGACAAGACAGCAGTTGCTTCCGACAGGAAACTCACAAAGTAATGACTGAACCGGAATGACTGTGCGTCGCCATACGCTCTCAACCATCTATAAACATGTAGATTTAATTATCATAAAATGCAATTTCAAATAATATCTAAATTATGTTAAAGCATACCTGATAACAGATGGAAATTATATATAGGTTATTAAATGAGCTACCATTTATTATCAAATTTATGTCCCTAGTGAAATTATTTCACAAGAGACACAAATCTGCTAATAAATGGTAACGAGTTTGATATTCTATTTATTACCCAAACAATTTTAATCATTCCATTGTTTAAACTTTCTAATTGCACAACAGTTTAGAGAAATGCTATCCTATAACATTATGGATGATGTTATGTTAACTTTTTCTAGTTTTAGTGATGCACTTTTACAAAATTATAATGACGTCATATTTAGTACATTCAAGCTTATTGGACATAACGGCCAGAGCGACCCAATGAAATGCCTTGTTAAACCAGTGTATAATATTTCTCACTGAGAAAATATGAAAAATATTTCCCAGTTATGAATGCCCACTGGAGTAATAAATAATAACCCAGGGAGTGCATTTGAATGTGTGTGGGAGTGGGTGGGAGGGGGGACTGGAAAGTAGGTGACCGAAGGCCAGCAGCATTCCTGCAGGAACCCCCTCATACTTCGAAAACTCTCTGGATTTTGGCCACTTTATTTTGTCACTGTGCCTGAAAATGTTTTTATTCACCCAAAAAATGTGATTTTTTAAAATTAGTTGTCCACTAAATAGTGGGTGGGGGCTCCATACTCCATGGTGCCTGTCTTCACAGACTACTAGAAATGATTATTGGCTTTTGATATAATGATTTGGACTTACTTGTAAGAATCTCCTAGAATAACCCACTGTACAACGCACGTAGACACGATGAGACAGAAGAAAGAGGTTACACTACTTCCCAGCAGTTTTACCACCCACCATAAAGACTGAAAAAAAAAAAATGTCTTCTAATATTCCAAATATTGAAAAAAAATAATGTCCTATAAATGTTCAAAATACTGGACCCCTCTTTTCTCGTTTTTAATTTTTTTTTTACATTTAACAAGTGGAAGGGTGTGGAAATTAACCATCGCCCATCACATTTTGACCCCCCCCTTTCAGAAATACTGCATCTGCACCTGTGTATCATTTTATTTTTAAAAATTGAAGTAGCAAAAATATTGATTAAACTTGTAATTTAAAATAATTTAACCAAAAAAATAATAATTAGTTTTTGATGCAGGCCACAAAAGTGATGCTGGGGGGAATAATAAACTAATAGATTTTTTTTATGGGGCCTTATATTCTGTATAACAAATTCTATAAAGACATACTTTCTATGCATTGGGAGTGTTTTTAAATCTTCACTGGATATGAAAATAAGACACCTATGTAGAAAAATATACTTACAAAATATAATCTGTTTGTTTGTAATAAACCAATGTATTCCTTGTATGAAACCCATGGGCCGAATATCACAGTTCCTACGTTGAGACAGTAGCCGAGGTACTCAAATATATTTGGTAGGTCCATAATAACACCACTTCCAAAATCAAATGCAAGGGAGATAATCTTCATTGACAGTATCATCTGGGCACCTGAAATGAAAAGACAATAAACTAGAGCTTATAAACAAAGTAAAGTTTGTTTTATTTAACAACGCAGACAAGACAGCATGTACCATGGCCTTGATGAACCAGTTATGGACCAGTGGTTGGAACAGAAAATATCCCAAACTGCAAATGGGTCTACTGAGAAGGATCGATCCGATAACCGACCGCTTCACAGCACACATGCCACCACTTGAGCCACCAAGAGACTATAAACAGGACTGGCAATAATTATATTTGTTTTGTCATTCAAACTGTCCTACATCAATCAATTTATACAACATGTTAAAGAAAATGCTTCTGTCAGTCTATTTAAAATGTACAATTTAACAGGCATTTGGAGCCCCAAAATCAGAGACACTGCATCCCATAGGACTGCTATAAAATATCAAAACTGTTTTGGTTATAATAATCAACCCTCAGAAACGAAACAGGTGAGTCCCAGGGACCAATCTCTTTTAAAATCCAGGTAAACCCCTGCAATTATAAACATATATACACCATGTAAAAAATTGTTTAATGTGTTTGTTTAACATTCCAGCACCTTATTTATTCAGCAGGAACTCTTGGACGGTTGTTTTAAACAAGTATGATCGTAAATCATTTAAAAAGTATGCTTCAAACTAGAGACTCACCTCGTATCATGTGCCATGTTGTCGTCTGGACTACAAGCAGCTCACTGAAACAAAAAATTTACATTAAATGTGTACATGGTCGATAAACATAAAAAAGTAAGTACAATTGTATGCTCGACTATCAAGCCGTACTATTTTCATATTCCCATTCTTGTTTAACTGTTTAAACATTTGTGAACTAATATGTGAAAGTAAAGTAAAGTTTGTTTTATTAAATGATGTCTCTAGAGCACATTGATTTTAATCTTATCATCGGCTATTGGATGTCAATCATATGGTCATTCTGACATATTTATTTAAAGGAAACCTGCTGCTGCCATATAGGCTACTCTTTCCGACAAACAGCAACAGTTCTTTTATATGAACTGTCCCACAGATGGGACAGCACATACCATGGCCTTTGATGAACCAGTTGTAGACCACTGTTTGGAACTGAAAATAGCTCAAACCCTAAATGTTTTAGCAGAGATTAGGTTTTAAATACAGTGTTTACAACTCGGAAATTTGGTCATAATCCAAAACAATGTGTGAGAAATAATGACAACTTGCTCCGTTTAACTGTACACTACTAATTTCTTTAATATCAAACAGAACAGAAAAGAAGTGATCACACATGACCAATCGCATAATCGTCGCGAGCCAACATGGCTACAAAGGATTTCACACCACTGTTTTCTTAACGCTTATTGGGTGCTTACTATAGGAGTGCTAGTTAGCACAACTGTTGTTTTACTGTTCTCTTTATCTTTGCAACAGTTAATTAAGGTTTGGTGTATTATATTTTAGAAAGTGAGACATACATAAAAATTAAAATGAATTGAAAATTGTGTTCATGCTTATTGGTCGATCCCAAAGTTAAAACATTAATAAACATTGTTTAAACCAACAATGAGGTGAGTTACTAGAATTTGTACTAAATATAAAGCTTATATTTTCTGTTCATAGTATTTTCCTTAATTTATTTTTCAAGGGAGATTACTCCCAATGTTTCAGTAGTACGGAAATTCATTAATACGGACACATTTCGGAAAAATTATATCGTCCGGATAAATGAGGTCTCACTGTATATATATATATATATATATATATATATATATATAAATTAACTTTTGTAATGATACTTCCAATCATAAATTAAGTATAAACTAACCAAACGATAATATAAACAGCGATACAAGTGGCCATCACAATTCCTGACAGGTGGCGCCACCTCAGACTGATGGCGGACAGGATGATGTATGTGAGACCGCAACAAGCGACTAGGTAGAGCAATGTGATTTTGAAGAAGTTTTGCAGCACCATAATGCCAAACATCGCACTCGAAACATGTAGAAACCATGGAGGTAGTCTGCTCTGAGATGAAGCTGTACATAAAAAAACTAAATAAATAAATAACAAAATTAAAAATTATGATGGAGATACATTTGTACATGTACATCAGGGTTTCACATTTGAAAAGTAGAGGAGAGCCATAAATCACTTCCCAAGTAAGGTTCAAGGGAGATTTTTCACTCTCCACAATCACACCCCTACAGAAGTGATGGGGAGCTTTTTCCTTAAAATCAATTGAATGGTTCAATTGATTCAGAATCATTGATACATTTGGCCAGAGAGTCAATAATTAGCAATGTGTATAGGTTATAAATCATAATTTCTGTGAGAGTGTTTGTTCATGTCATCATCGTCTGGGAGGTAATGGTGGCATTTACAGTATTCATATTTGGTATATTAGAAGCACTGATTTTCCATGATAATGGAATTGTGGAAAAACCTATCTGAAACGGAATTCCCTATTTTCCCCGAAAACATAATTACTTGTCTCCAAATAGCGCAGTTTATTAATTAAATGGATTTTCATCTGCATTTTGGAAACATAAATAATCGATACCTTACTACACTGATATCGGTACATGTTACGCCAAATTAATTTTACCGCAGAGACAACCACCAGTCGATTTAATGGAGAAAACTGGATGTTTTTTAAAGATATTTTTGCTCTAATTCTCCGACAATTACGTGAGTTGAAGATTTATTACATATTTTGGGTCGATTTATTTATTCATATATTCGTGATAATTTAAAACGCTGAAATTTAATTATATTCGGATATTTTTGCAAAAACCTAGAATTACGGAACTCGATGGTATTTTTGGAGTGCGATTATTCACACTCTTTGGTCGAAATCTACATGTACAGTGGGGCACGAGCATGCGCCTTAAAAGTGAAACCCTGGGAAATGAAAAATGTAAAGGAAAGGGTTGGTTGTTTAACGAAACCCTAGCACGTTTATTCAGCAACAATAGGCATACGGGTTCCCATTTTTGGCCAAATTCAAGAGTTTTAAAAGAAAATGCTACCTTAATTTTTGCCCGAATAAGAAACTTGCTCCAGCATTGGGGGCAGTGGGACACAGCCATCCCTGCACCCCCGTCTCGTACACTTGTCAGCCATCATTAGGTGCCATAATGGCAAGTCATAAAAAATTCACACCATCCGAAACACAAGGCACATGATAAACAGGGATATCGCAATTTTATAACATACTGACAATGTAATTTCACCTACCTATAGAACCAAACACACACACCATCCGAAACACAAGGCACATGATAAACAGGGATATTGCAATTTTATAACATATTGACAATGTAATTTCACCTATCTATAGAACCAAAGACAAACACCATCTGAAACACAAGGCACATAATAAACAGGGATATCACAATTTTGTAACATAGTGACAATGTAATTTCACCTACCCATAGAACCAAAGAGACACACCATACTAAACAGGAGGCACATGATAAACAGGGATATCACAATTTTATAACATATTGACAATGTAATTTCACCTACCCATAGAACCAAAGAGACACACCATCCTAAACAGGAGGCACATGATAAACAGGGATATGATATTCTGGAAAGCTTGTGTTAGTGTCGGTATAATGCAGTCTGTGTAGAGTTGTACAAGATCCACGCGTTCATAGTGCTGTGGTGGATCATATTGACCTTGGCGATAGGCTTCTAGAAGCTCCTCCATGTCTGGATCATAATCGCCACCATCAAAATACTGCATCAGATCCTCGTTGTAGTCGTCATACATCACGTCTGCATCCAACTCCATTGTCAGTACCTGGAAACGGAATTGTAAAGAAAAAGTAAACATTTTTATCTTATTTAACAACGCCTCTAGACCACATATATTTTTATCTTATCATTGGATAATGGACGCCAAACACGTGGTCATTCTGACATATTTATTTAGAGGAAACTTGCTGCAGCCACATGGGCTACTCTTTCTGATAAGTAGCAAAGGGTCTTTTATATGCACAGTCCCAGACAGGACAGCACATACCATGGCCTTTGATGGGTCTACTAAGAAGTATCGATCTGATGACCGATAGCTTCACCGACAGACATGCTACCATTTGAGAGAAACAGAAAAGAAAAATTCAGGTTTTGAAATAAGTCTAGAATGGTCATTCAGGTTATGAGTAAGTTACCATTTATTAGTAAATAATAATCATGGGCGACAATCGTTTCCTGAAAGTGGAGGGACAGAGCCGGGGGCTTCTTGCAAGTGGGGTATGTAGCTGGGGGATGGGGTTCCAAAGAAGACTTGATAGAGGCAGTGATTTTTTATCACCACAGCTGGACTCCAAATCGAAAACATGATCAACTATAGCTTAACGCAGAAGAAGATCAGCGGAAAGATTTCTGATCAAACCCCTCTATACTTATATATAAATCTCTCATTCCAACAACATATTATTTTGATATGGCTTCTATTTTAAAGAAGCTAGCCTAACCCTAAATTGAAGATAAGAATGTGATAACTAAAAACAAAAAGAGAAGTAAATACAACTTGAACTAAATAATTTTTATAGATGGGGAATGGGTGTTCAGGTGAATATTTTACCCATCATGGTTGGGGGGTGGCATTGCGCACTCGGGGGGGGG
>JAULBS010156636.1:0-43157 GCA_032355785.1 Symmetromphalus regularis | reverse complement strand
TATGTACATCTATACTTAACTGCTCCTGTTTCATCACTTATAATATATGATTTGAGGATTTCCTAGATATGTACATCAATACTTAACTGCTCCTGTTTCATCACTTATAATATATGATTTGAGGATTTCCTAGACATATACATATATACTTAACTGCTCTTGTTTCATCTCTTATAATGTGTGATAAAAGTATTTACTGTATTTATGCTAGACTTGTTTCCATTTTTATGGTTTATATAATATGTATGATAGTATGTTTAAGCATTTCCTTGAAATATGCTAGATTCTTCATGTATCATTATTTTTAAAATACAATTTTAGTAATTACTGTTCATACGCTGTTTTATAAGCTATATAGCTAAGCTGCTTTCAATATGCATGCTTAAAGAACCTCCTGAATATATTTGTTAAACTATTCCCATTTTGTGGCTTATTTACATATAGGCCTATTTTTAAGCATCTCCTGGGTATATTTATATTAGACAGTTCCCATCTTATTGCTTATTTACATGTAGGCCTATGCTTTAAGAACCTCCAGGATATATGTTAAACTATTCTCATTCCGTGGCTTGTTTATATGTATGCCTATGTTTTAAGAACCGCATGGATACAGTTATGCTAAAGTGTTTGTGTTTCATTGCTTGCATCATTCATGTATTTACATTGAGGACTTCTTGGATATGTACAAGACTTCTTATTTCATCACTTATAATAATATAATATTTAAGGATGTGCTAGATACTTCTTGTTTATTACTTACAACATGCGTGTCTTAAGAACTTCCCAGATATATTTGTTAGACTTCCTTTGTCATGACTTATGTATACCTTAAAAGAATTGTGTGTATATTGGCCTGTTTCACATCTTTCAACATAAAAACATATGCTTTATGGCCTTTCTGGATATGTGCTAGATTATTTCTGCTTTATGGCTTATTGTGTGCTATAAGGACTTTCCAGAAATATGTTAGAACGTTCCTGTTTTATTGCTTAGAAAAGTTACATTGTGTTTGCTCTATGGACTTCCTGGATGTATATTAGATTGTTCCAGTTTTATAGGTTATAATGTGTGCTATAAGGTCTTTCTAAAACATGTTAGAATATTCCTGTTTCATCACTTACTAAGTTAAAACATATGCTTTGACTTACTGGATGTGGGCAAGGCTTTTACTGACACATTGCTTGTTATAAACACCTCTTAGGTGATTTTAATGGTTTTTAGGGGGTTGTTATGGTATGTGTTTAATTATACACATTGAATATTTAATTAGAAATAAATATTTATGCATCACTTGGATTTATCTTCTTTTTTCTTTCTCTTTTTATTTTTTGGACCACTATTCAAATTCAAAAAGAATTTCTTTTAAAAAGTTCATTCTAATTTTACATTTATTTTGCAGGCACCTGACTTTATTGAGATGTTTGAAATGGCCTTGGTATGATCTGCTTAATAATTAACATTAATTTGTTTTCTAAATTAAAGAAATATTTTCTCTTTTTAGGATGGAAGTGATTTTTTTTCTCAAAATTCTTTCACTTCTAAAGCTTGAAGCGTTACTGCAAATAAAATCAGCAGTTCAACAATGTAATGTCTTTTACTAATAGAAAACACTATTTATCTTGAAGAAACATTCTTTGCTCAGTTTGACTGTGGTCAGTGTTTTGACATTGTACTTTATTTTGGTAGCGATAATATAATAGAAATAAAAGTTAGAATCGCTTTTCAAGTCACAACCGTATCTAATATTAAGCACACTAGTTTTTAGTATAATTTTGAAGAGATTAAAATATTAAATAATCTTTGACACCATTTTGTATTAAATTAACTTTATGTACATTTTGAAAAAAAAAAAATTCCTGTTTTTTTAAATTATTCATCAGCTTTGTATGCTGATATTTATGTTTATATTTATTTATAATTTCAACACTAGAATATCAGGAAATGTCAGTTCACTTGCTCTGTTTGCAACATTTTTGGTTCTAAACTTGAACTAATTGTTCATGGAAAGGTTTAAAATTGTTCTGAAACTTCATATATTATTACTTTATAAATGTCTTTTATTTAATCTATGATTTGTAAGTGCTCATTCATAGGATTAAGTTCAGATACAATGTTTTGTTAGGAAATAAGTTTTTGTATATTTGAACACTGTCACACATTATTAAGGCCACCCATCATATTTTTGTTTGGATTATGATTCCACCAAATTGCATTTTGTCTTAAATTGGATAAAAATCAAATTCAATTTTTATTTAAATTTATCTGTTGATCAAATTTGAACTTATAATATTTGCAGCAGAGAATAAAAACCTACTCTTGAGAATTTACTCATTTTTCTGCAAGTCAAGACAAATTGTGACAAATTATTTTTCTTATTTCACCTAGCAACTAGGGAATCTTGCTTGTGTATCTTAATTTGTCATTCAGCACTATATGTGTGCATTCAATGTTAATAACAGCAAGCACTGGCTTATCATTATCCATCTACCTCCTCTTCTCTATCCACACATCCCACTAAGGTATAACATTTTGGCACACATAGTGAAATGTCTAGCACTATCCAGAAAATCCGCAATGCTTATACATGTACATGCAAAGAGTGTTGTTTACTAAAGATACTGTATGTGTTATTGAATGTGACGGAAATACTCATAAAGCACCTAGATGAGAGCGGATTTCCTGATTTTTGTCTGGAACTGGCTGATTAAAAAAAGCCTTAAATGCTTTTGATTCTCCTAAAATGTTTGTTTTTGTTACAACTACTGTCAAACCTGCCCATGCGGCCACCTGTATTAAACAGCCACCTTTATTTTCTCCCAAATCGGCTAATTTAGTTTAATTTAACCTGTATTAAGCAGCCACTTTTTAAGAGGTCATGTTTTCTTACTACATTGGGTGGCTGCTTAAGACAGGTTTGACTATATGTTGTTTACCCTAACCAGTTGTAAATCTGCTTAATGTGGAAATGTGCTTTTGGTCATTTTAAGAGAACATATTTTTATTTCTTTATCAAAATGTGTTAAGTACTGAATAATACTTACAATTAAAAAATTCAACCAAAAAAGAACAAAGAATGTATTTTTAAACATTTCCGAGCCATGTTGTAAAATAAAAATCTAACTGGCATTTTACATAAGGTAACGTGAAATGTATGTATCTGAAACATTATTTCATTAATACAGTATGTTCACATTGCAATGCTCATGTCAGTTACTGGGTAACAAAATGATGCTACCAGCAAATTCACATCAGTTATGCTTGCCCCTCAGATGAGCAATTAATCCCATTATGCAGTGGGCATAACATGGGCTATAACTTGCACACGCACACTGCATTGTGAATATACTATATTCAGTAAGTTTTGAATATCAATTTGAATTATTTTTTGTTATGTATATGACTGGAAGTCTGGAATTTAATCCCTGTGTCACATGTGTGGTGTTAATAGAATACTGAGAGTGGGGAGGGGGGAGGCAAGAGTGGATGAAGCACTCTTGTTATGAGAGAGTGGGTGACAGTGTAGGGAATGAACAAGCACTTCAACATGATGTTCAATGGGAAAAGAAGCTCTGTTAATGGAAAAAGACGAGAATTGAAGCCATTAAAGGGGGTGACATAAAGTCTATTTTTGTAATACATTCATATATTAAATGTCTGTTACTACAGATGTATATGGAAAGACTTTCAATAACTGACATGACCATACAGTCATTTCAGTGAATAAAAGTACATAACAAATTCAAATGGACGGCATGACCTTAGATTGCACTACAGTGTATACATGTAGTACCAGAATGTATCTACTCAAACAAAAAAGTTTAGTTTGCACTTTGATGAAAGTATTGATGTAAATTTAATTTAAATGTTAAAAAGCATAAAAACTACCTAAAATGTAAATCATACTGTGTATAAAGTGATCATACCATAATTATATTTTACTAAGCTTTATTGGTTGAGTATGGGAATGACACACTGTGATCAATACTTGAAATAATTCCTGGCACCTCCAAGTCTCTGCGAATAGAAAATTAGTATTTATGGTTTATGACAAAAGATTTCCAGTAACCCTTTTCATTTTGCAAAACTTATTACAAAATGTGTTATAATATGAAATGTTATTAATTATTCATTAATAAGTCTTTCTCCTTCATTAAAGGCAAGAAATTTCAAAATGAGAACAATTTTGCCAAATTGAAGGTTAAAACTAAATGATAAAAGGAGAGTAAAGTAACTCATCACTTCCGTTTTCAGGCATGTGTGAACTGATAAATAATGTGCCAATGAAACAACGGATTACACAAATCTAGACAATTGCAAGTGATGGGCAGAAGTTGGTGCACCTTTTAGAGGTGTGAAATCTAGAGAGCCACGCAGAAGCCCATTGAACTTTTCTGCTTACCACAGATAAAAACCACGATGTACACATAAAACACGATGTACACATTTTATGTACTCTTTGTGTGGTCATCACTGTTTAATGATTATCATAAATGTTTTTCTATTAAAAAATGGTTTCAAAATATTAAGTATCCATTTGAAATGAACAGTTCAGAAAACTGTAATTTTACCAGGTACCAGACTCACCCAAAATACTGAATGCTGGGTTATATAACTTCAGTTTGCTTTGCCTGAAATGTTTCTTCGTTGTTCCACATCTGCAAGCTGAGAGGTTTTTGATGAGCAAACCCTTAAACTACATGTATTTGAAATAATACATGTATTTAAAAAATTATATTATCTGAAATAATTTTGGTAGTTACAGAGCTCTTTAAATGACATATGTCTAACATTTTCTTTTTTTGACAGTCTAAAATATTGCACAAGGTAATGCAGGTAACATGATTGTTGTGCAATGCATGGCATTTGACCGCACTGTCAATATGTTAGTGTTTAGACTCAAAACTACATTACTTTAAAGAGTGAAACTAGTTTTAATTCTAATAGAATTTAAAGATGAATTATTATTAAGCCTATTATACTTTTCAGTTGACTATATACTATATTATATAATTTTATCTGTATAATATGTAGAGGTTACTAAACAAGTTCTGGTGTGGTGTCATTTACGGTATAAAACAAATGTGTTATGAATCACATACATTAAAGCATTGTTATTGTTTTGATTTTGAAAAAACATGGGGAAATTGCATGACATTCTGTTGTAACCAGTGTGATACACAATATTTTACACTACATCCACATCTTTATCAGGTGAGTAATAAAAATATACACCACACATAATAAAACAATTTTAATTGAATTGCAAATGTCATGTGTGTGGGTTGTTTTGATAGAGTTTCAGAGGTTATTGTTAAGAAAACATAAGTATATGTACAATACTGGCATAGACAGAAGGGGGTCCATGAGGTCCATATCACCCAATAACACTTTCATTTTTCCTCACCACCTATATTTGTCTGTATTGTTATCCTATTAGTGCTTTCAGTGCAGTTGCCCCCACACTCCATTACAAAATTCTAGCTACACCAATGATGTACAGTAACAATGTCATCATGACAAAATAACCTGGTATTTTTCACACATAAGATCCATTGAACAGATTTACACGCTGCAGTGTTTAAAAGGTTGGGTTCTAAAAATAAATTCCTTCCCACAAAAGTTATTTTAAAACAGTATCTAGAGCTAATAATGCAATTTCACCACTAAACAGTCGTACTAAATGTAGGACATTATTTTATGAAAGCTTCAGACCAGCTACAATCCAAATATTGTAAATTGACATCATTTAAACATTTTTTTTAGTAAAATAACCTCTTAATTCTTTTGGAATAGATGGGAATTTTCTTCACTTAATAATATTCTTTTCTAGACATCAGAGATCACAAAATGCTAACAAGTTTGTTTTGCTTTTGTGTTGCTTAAATTAAAATGTTTCACTCTTCAGTATTGACCACAGATGCTTGTCAATAATTATACTAACATATTTATGTATTTGTTGTCATGTAGAATTTAATGATAGATAATTGGTGATTGGATAAAAGTGAATAATTTATAAGTAACTATTATTTATAATTTGTTTTAAGATAAGTTTATTTTTTATGAATAGTAATATTTCTACTGTGTGGATTAGTATCTGTGATTTTGTGCAATAAATACAGGTACTATAATGAGTTCACGTGACTAAAGAGTAATTTGCTCTTTCAAAGTAATTTAAACTACTGGTAAGTAATAATTAAAGTTGATCTATTCACTGTTGAAAATAAGAATTTGAGAGTTCTATCAGAAGTTGGATTTATAATGGCATTGATTGGGCATGAGGTGAATCCCTTATAATGTATCTGTTGGGCTGTTTCCCATTTGATCTTGAGATTCACAACCTGTGTATCAAATGCCATGGTATGTACTGTGCTATTTAGGAAAGAACATGTTTCTGGCCTATGGCTGTTAATAAAAACGTAAAGTGGCTGCAGATGGTTTCTTCTTTGTGGTTTTTTTTTTTTACATTCATTACCAATGTTCATTTACATGTATAATTGGGGAAATATTTATTGTATTTGTTTACTGAGAAATTATCATTAAAATGGTAAGCTGTCATTTCATTGGAAATGCTAGGACATGTTGCTATGTTATTAAAATCAAAAGAAACCTCTAATTTCACAACTCATCTCATCATGATGACATTGCTGTATATTGCTATGTATGCTATGTTTGTCTGGATTTGTTATTCTAAATAATCAATACAGAGAATTATTTAAAAGAAACAATACTGGTCTGGGGTAATAAATATAATATTTGTTATACGTTTGTGTCCCTCTTGAAATACATTTTATTTGACATTTGCTAAAGACCATAAGAAAGAAAGAAAGCATATTTAAAGACACCCCAGCACATTGTTTAATCAGCAGCTAGTAGGTGTCAACTCATTTTCTTTAGAGGAAAACTGCTACTCCCTATAGACTATTCTTTTTAGTATGCACATTCACACAGACAAGGCTTCACATACCTTTGGCTTTGTTACATCAATTGTGGATCACTGGCTGGAATTAGAAATAGTCCAATGTGTCCACTGAACGGGATAGATTTTGACCCATTATAAATTAGGTAGATTGTCTACCTCTGAGCTCATAACAAATAAAAACTATTTCACTCAATACATAAATTTGGCAATTCAATTAAATCAAAATAGGTATGTTAGCTTACTCATTACACATTTACAGTACATGAAAAATATCAGTCATCTAATTCCATCCAGCTGTTTTTCAAATAAAATGAAATGTTATTTTTCTGTCCACCATGCTCTCGTTTTCTGATGAGTAACTTTCAATAGACTAAATGGATATTCAACCCTATTTGGTTGTACCATGAAAATGTTTAGATTTGCTACTAACATAAACATTGGAGTTACTGTACACTTATTGACAAATGAATTCTTCAACAGATTGATTTAATTTTGGTTTTCAAGTAGTATGTTGAAGGTTAAATGAAAGTATACCATGTGAATGAATGTTAACAACACTAGCAAAGAAACTACATAAACAACAAAAAGCAATAATTAAAAAAACAAAACACATGTATGTTCTTATGATCTTCATTACAGTATATTTTATCATATCGTCAGACTAATACAATAACTGTCGTAGACATTTATTGCCCAAATTGAGTTTGATATATTATCTCCTTTCCATTAACATTAGTGCTTAAGTCATAACCTCATTTTTTAACCTATTAAATGTACTATTCTAATATGGTCTATCAGAACTGAGTGACTTCGGCACTTTTATCCAAAATGGTAGCCAGGAAATTTTTCTCAAAACTGGTAAAATATGACTTGGGCTGTTTAGTCTGATGATATTGGATATGCCACCAACAAATTGGACAACAATCAAGCTCCTGATGGGGGATCATCATATTTTTGATATGGGACCATAGTTCACAGAAGTTTGTTTATATGTATGTCAACACCAACCAACTACCTTCAGAAACAATCTTTGTATTCTAATTTTTTAATATTATGTTTTCTTTCTTTCAGAGAAATACATCTCGTCACAGTAGCAAACCTCTCAAAGTTCTTGTTATGCACAATGTTGTCGTGGCTCATCAATCTTTTGCACTCAAGTTAATTCAGTGGTTGCAAGATATTATATCAAAATCAGGTAAAGTTAACTTGGAATCTGGTATCACTACTAATTGATATTGTAATTTTGTGTAAATTGGCTTGCTATGTTATCAAGAGTAGCCAATAGAAATTGCTTGGGATAAATTGTGTATGCTAGATGTTTTTAATATAAATCAAAAATGTTTTACAGATGGTTTGCGACGTCTATTTTGTCTGTTGTCAATGACTGCACCAAAAAGAGATCTCTCTGATGCTATGGAAACAGAGGATAACGAAGTTTTACCATTGTCTCTGATGGAGAGAGTCTTGTTAGCTGATACCCAACTCTGGAAAGGTAAAGAGAATTTCTCTCTTCAAGACTTCCTTGTATGATAATCATATTTTAATAGCTTTTTGACCAGTCATCATCTTATATTACCCCAGATACTATAGTTAATGGATGTGGATAAGACAGGAGTGAGAATCACACTATTTAATAATTAGAACAGGTTCAAAAACATGCCATGAATTGATTTTTATTTTGTGTGTGTGTGTGTGTGTGTGTGTGTGTGTGTGTGTGTGTGTGTGTGTGTGTGTGTGAATAACAGTGAGCTTTGCTGTTCTCAATTTGCTATTTATATATTTTACAAACTTGTGGACATTTTAAGTGAAATGCATGGATTCAGTAAACAGTTTATTTTCATAGTTTTACTATGAGCTTTTGTTTGTTTTTGTTTTAGTTGTTCGTGTGAAAATACATCAACTTCTTATGGCTGGGTAAGATATTCTGTTGTTCGACTTAAAAAAATGTTGATGAAATAAAAGTCTGTTATATGCTGTAGTTGATTAAAAAATAAAATCTACAATGTTAGGTTATGCAGTTTAGCTTTTTGGGGCTTTTAATTGCCATGAGAACCTTTCTTTTAACCATTCATTTTGCAAATTATTTAGTAGTACTTTTACCCAGTATCAATTGAGTTTGCATCACAATTTTTAAAATATATATGATTTAAGGTTTTTACTATTTACTTCACTTGCATATAACAATTTGATACCAGCACTATGCACAAATAAAAAGGTCAGCTACTTTCTAATGCATATAAAAAAAACTTTTTTTTAAATTTCTTTTTTCTTTTTATCTCATTTGGTTAACAAAATGTTTTTATTTATTTTATTTTGTTAGTTATATGATTGCTTTCATAACTTTCAAATTTGTATTTTTGTATTAAAACAGTAATAAATAAAATGTTTGAGTAGAAAAGAAGTTTTATATTGTATTAAATGTTTCTGTTTGTAGAGCTTTGATGGATCAAGAGTGTAAAAAGATGTTTGCTGGCATATTTACACAGGTAAAGCAGTTAGACAATTAATATTGTATTTATATACTATTTTCTTATCACAGTGTGTGTGTACT
This sequence comes from Symmetromphalus regularis, assembly GCA_032355785.1. NCBI lineage: Eukaryota > Metazoa > Mollusca > Gastropoda > Neomphalida > Neomphalidae > Symmetromphalus > Symmetromphalus regularis. The sequence goes on along the minus strand of JAULBS010156636.1, from coordinate 33,687 downwards.
ATTTATACAGTGGGTTCCACTTAATCAAATAATGGATAATTTTGAAAACACTGAATCCACTTCTATTTATTGCATTATAAGTATTTATTGCATTACAACATGCCAAATGATCGAAAATGGAATCAGAGCAGATTCAGTTTTATTTTAATAGAAGAATATCTTAAAAGACATTAAGCTATAAAATTAACTGACTGACTGAAAGTCTTAATGTGCATACATCATAGAATGTTCACATTCATCTCTCTTAGAACAAACTCATTATTCAAAGGGACTAACCTCAAAGAAAAGACAATGTTGATATATAGACAACTGTAAATGTCCGATATCTTTATTATATCACGTGATTAGGCTGGATATGATTCTGCCAGTCATTGCACAGTCTATAGCAAGCTATAAAACTTGAGTGGCATAACCTGGTGTTTACTCTAGACTAAAACATATTTATTTTATTGTTATCTTATTTATATATCCTGTGGTTAAAAAAGGATATCAAAATTTATTAAATAATAATCAAAATTAACATCTATCTTAATTTTGAGAAAAGTGTTGATTCCTATTCCTTGTCTTAATCGGTAAATATATGTTTGTCCAGCAAAGGTTACCAAATGTTTTTGTGACACCGAAAAGACCAATGTTTGTTACCATGTATAATCCATTTAGTAATGTTTGCCTATATTCAGAATATCGAACAAGGTTTACCAAATGATGTATAATCAAGAATGGACAGTACTTTTATGGTTTAGTTTGGGCTTCTTTCATGGAGAAAATAGTAAATGTCACTAAATGTTTTTAACATGATCCTGTTACCCTAAATGTTTGTGATAATAATAAATTATATTTTGTTGATGAAATAGTTAAAAGTTATTTGCCCACAGTACACATTTTCCTATTAGGTATGTAAGTTAGGTATACTTATAAAAGTTGGTAAAAAGGGACACACCACAGACCAGTCAATTATTATAAATTTAGCCTTTTCATCTAACTGAATGAGCTGCATAATTGTATAATATTCCATTTGCATGAAAACTATTCATTTAAGTTGAACCCACTCTATATGAAATTAAACTAAAACTTAAAATCAACATAATTTTGGTTGTTTCCTTTGATAAAATATTTTTACTATTAAAAAGCCATTTAAATTTGTATACATTTGGTCTTGTACTATAATATTTATGTTTATTTATATTTTCAATTTGAATATAATCTAAGTAAAAGACTTTCTTATTGTCCTTCTTTGTCCTAGTAAATATAACAGTTTTTGTTTTGAAACATTTACTGATAATTTCCATGTTATGCAATAAGTACCATATGCATCCAACATACTTTGAAGTTCTTTATCATTTCTTACCAATAGGGCTGTATCATCTGCATTCAATATAATAAGACTAGTTAAACATGAAAATCAAATTCATTTACATGTGTAGTAATCCTTCACACAGTGACCTTGATTAATTTTCAAAAGTTTTTACTGAAGTCTTTGATTGTACTATTTTTACACAGTTAATCAACATTCAGTATTAATTAGTAGTTTAAAATAATACATTTGTTATAGTTAAGAATTCAGATTTGTGAGAACTCCTAGGAACTTTGTCCAGCTATCTTGATGTATGCATTATCCAAAATGTTTCTAAATTGCCTATAGTATAATGACATTGCAGAAATAACAGATTTTCAATACAGCTTCAGGCATAAAGTTACCTGAAACTCACTGATCTGCTTGCATTATTGAATTCCTTGTGATGTGGAGTTTCGGGAAGTTATAATGATTTAAGATTTGAATTTTTATTATTTATTTTGTGTTATTAGAATGTCTTTGATATGATGTAGGTATATCAGAATTACTTTTATTTCAGTATCATACAGCTTTGAAAATCCAGTTAGATTCAGAAAATAACCATCAAAAAACAAGCTTATTACATCTTTAAATCATGGCTTTGATGATGTCTTTTAACCAAGCCTGATAAATAAGTTTCTTCTGGCTTTATGTCATTCCTGTATTTACCATATTTTTATTGTTTAACTAACTAAAGGTCAATATAAAGTATATCAACTGAATTTTGACTATAGCAAAAGAAAAGAAAATAATATGGAAAATATTGATTTTAATTACAAAATCATTTCACTGATGATTAAAAGGTGAGAAACAATGGTTTTTAATGAGATGATTTTGAAATTATGACGAGGTGTTTTTTTCTTCAGATTAAAGCTGTTGTCTTTGCTTTTATTAAAATTTATATATTTTCATTTTATCTTTAATAAGGAATATATAATTTCTTTTGGATATACATAGCATTGTTGTTTTTTATATATTGCATCTTCCATTGTTTTCAATTGCATGAACAGTTGGTTTAGTATGGCAACAGATTATAACACTTTGCATTCATTTCTCCTGAAAATGCTGTCCTTAACAAATGTCCATTGATATGAAAAATATCTTGCTCATTTTTTGCTCTTCACAGTGGTATGAACAACTGATGAAAGAGTTTTGTCTCGACGACCACGATCACGACGTCTCCGTTATGTCTCTATCCGTTCAAATGTTTACTGTACCCAGTCTGGTAGGTTTATTTGTTGTCCTGCCCTCTGGCAACAAACGCAAATTTTGCACTCAGTTTTTCAACCTCTGCATACCAAAATGTTTGCTCTCATCCATCACATTAGTATATTAATACTTAGGTGTGGGGTCGTGGGTAGCTTTATTGATTAGGTCATCAGGACCTTTGATTGGTTTTATTTAACAAATTTCAAACTTTGCATTTTGACGAAATGTTATTTTCAATATTCCTGAGAATAACATTCCTAGCTATTGTCGGATCGTGTTAATTTTCCTACCTTCACAAAATTGTCCCGCTTTGGCCCCTGTTCCCGTCATCCTAGTTTCTCACAGCATGGATTTCCTATCATCACGGTGCAAGGAATACATAATATACTGCAATGTATTTTTTGTTTCCTCGTTGAACGGAAATGTTGCACATAGGATAACTGCTATCTGGCAGTGCTTCCAGCATTCATCGTAAATATTGTCTTATTTTTTAGCACTATGCAACTCTCATGAAGGAGTTTATTCAGGATGACCATTACCGCTCTGTGTCTGTAACTTCTATGTCAGTCCAAATTTTCACCGTTCCCACTTTGGTAGGTTGTTTTTGCAAAATACAGATTTGTTTCAGTACAGTTGTATGGTTCCATGATGTTTGGGCCTTTCATCTATAAATATTTGTTTTAAATATTTTATGGTATGTATTTTGGTACACTGTGTTGTTGTGGTAACCAAAATCATGAAGAAAGGCAGTATGTTATTAATTTCTTTTGGTTTAAGTGTAAAGTAAAAATAAAGCATTTCAAAAACTGTTAATTTATGATATACTAAAACTATCCACATAAAGCCTCACACACCAGTTTACAAGCATAATATACATGTACATATAGTTTCTGTTTGTTAACATTGTTTTTACAATATGTTTTTTTGTGATATAGAGATTGTTGGCATTCCTTATGAAACTGCACTATCCTGTAAATCTGCCTTTGCACTTTTAACAACCAAAAAGTAAAATGTTAATGATTGGTTTTAGAAGACATAAAGTAGATAGTATATCAAATTTACCGAGTTATTTTATCTTGTTTCAAGTGGAAGGTTACATACCACAATTGTTTTTACAATAGATTTTCCATCATGGAATACCATTTGTTATTTACCATAAAGCATTAACAACCCTATCCTATCCACTTTAAATTTACATTTAATCTTTCTTTTTTCTTTGATCTCAAGTAAATATAACATAATATTCTGCTTGACTAGCAGTTACATTATTTCAACTCACACTGACTTGTGTGAGTGTCTGTTGTATTCATTTGTGTACGGCATCATTAGAATAAGCTAATATGACTTTTCAACCAATTGCGGATAATGTCCTGGGAAATCTTGTATTTTATCTGTTTGTGTTTTACTTTAAATCTTTGAGTGATTTACTATTTATAATTGTAAATTATGTTAGTTTATTTTATTTTATAACATACATGTATATAATTTGTATATCCATGTCTAGAAAAAAATCCCTCCATATATGTTTGGGTAAAAAAATTACGTCTTTTACTGGTTTTTATTAGCAGTATCATGTATATGTATTCCACAATATGATTTATTGGGTAATAATTAATCTGATGATTATCTGATGCCTGAAAAACAAGTATTTTATCAATCAGCTCATATACTTTCTTATGGGGAATGTTTATCAGCATACTGATTATTTAAAAACAACAGTATTTCTATAAATACCTAGAGCTTGACCACTGAAAATATGTTATCTTCAAGTCGCAGAAACTAAAGTATGGTTGGTAGGAATTGATATAAACAGGGTTGGGGTAATTTTGCTTTCTGGGAACTATTAATCTAATAATCAATATACTTACATATATGTTTGTTTTAAATCATTCTTTGACTTGCTGGTTACCTTTTAACAGTAAAGAATATAGTTTTTTTTTCACAAATAATAAAAATATACTTACACAAACCTTCATTATAATTTGTAGTTATGTAATGGATGTATTACCAACTTTTAATAATTCCGTCTATTATTTCTATTAAAACAGGCAAGATGGCTTATTACAGAGTACAATCTACTTCATGTTATACTGCAGTCTTTCCTATCAGCTTGCAAACAAAAGAAAGACAGTAAGTACCCAGCTCAATGCATTATCCCAAATTTTATCTTTAATATTTAAAATATTTGTTTTTATCTGTGTGTGTGCGTGAGAGAGAGAGAGAGAATTGGCAAGATTTATATATTTTTTAAGTTATTAAATTGATAATATTTTAACTTTAAGAAATTTGTCCATGAATTATTTGTATGTGTTGAAAAAAGAATATGGTTTTAATGTACAGTTTTTTGCTCTTCAGAAGATGGTAGGTTATGTTTTGACAGAAATGACAGAAGTCCTTCTTTTAAGAGAGCTTCATACATGTTATATGATATCAAGTAAGTGTGATTATATATTTAATTAATCTAATTAAATATATACTAGTGACGAATATTTATTTAAATTTAACAGTGAAGTGAAAACTGCATAGGACTAGACTGGTTGTGCACATTCTGGGATTGTACTTGTGGCAGCAGCGGGTTTCCTCTAAATACATATGTCAGAATGACCATATGATTGACGTCCAATAGCCACTGATAAGATTAAAAATCAATGTGCTCTAGAGGCGTCATTAAATAAAACAAACTTTACTTCATCAACATTTCCTTAAAGTTTCATGAGGAACAGGAAAGTTACTTTAATTTGTTTAATTAATTTGTTAATTTTAAAATTAAGTTCAGTGGAAATGTTAAAGTTTTAATTTGTTGGAAGATAAGATTATGACTGACATTGGTTAACTATAAGGGTTAAATTAATGTCTACAGATCCATGAGCCATTTGTTTACAGAATGAATAAAGTTGGAAGACATACATAATTAACATTATTCTTTGTAACTGGTAACATTAAAATATGGTTGCCACTGGCAACCAGGTAGCAAATTATAAGTAACCTTGAACAGTAATAACTTACAACTTTATCTTATTTACCAGAAATGGTCTCACTGTCTCAACCCCATTATAGTTTGTTAAATAGTTGATGTTTTAGGATTAAAATTTTTATCAATAAATCAATTTATAGCAAATTTTTTTTTTTTTTTTTTATAGACATTGTGTCTAAAGTTCCTTTGTTCTTTATTTGCAGGTATGCCTTACTGGCCAGACCTGTTGATTCACAAGACTGGTCAGATCTTTTACGCACAAACTTCTTGAATGGAGTGGTTTCTCTGTTACAGTTACTCAAAGTTATGCAAGTGAGTGGAATCATTCTGCATATTGTTAAAGGCAGGGGGAGATAATTTGACTTGTCAGTTAACAGAACTCGGTTTGGCAAGCAAAGCAGTAACTTTGCAATAACTTTGTTTTACCATTTATGAACTTGGATCACTTTTTAATTTCACAAGATATATAAATACATAAATAACAAAAGCTTGGTTTGAAGTGTTTTTCTGTTATATGAGAATATGTTTATACAGAAATCATTGCATATTGTTTGCATTTTTCGTTTGTTTAGAGGGTTTTGTTTTGTGGGGTTTGGGGGGGTCTTTTTAACTACAATGTTAGTCGCAACAATGAAAAAGCCATGTTGGTGGGTGGGACGGGGGGTCTTCTAACATTTATATCCTTTAAAAAGCTCCAGAATATGTCCCAGATTTTTTTATCTTTAGCTCTAAAAAGATAACAGTTTTTACATAATCGTAAATCATGGTGGCAACTCAGTCTGTTTTAACATTTTGTTTTTATTGCTATTCCTGTAATTGGTAACTTAACCATCACCCCACTGAAGCACCTTATAAAATTTTTTTATATTCTAACAAGAACATCTAGCTGTCATTGATCTTTTTACTGTCATTGATCTTTTTACAATTCTATTACTGATATCAAGAGGTTACTATTGTAATGACATGGTTTCGTACACAGGGCATGGATGCAGTGGTTCGTCAGACAGGACAACATCTGGAGTTCGAACCAGAATGGGAAGGTGCCTTCAATCTACAGCTCAAACTGGAAGATACTCTTGTACTCTTTACACGCTGGTGTTCAATGGATGTAAGTGAAATTCTTTGTTCATGTAGAAAGTTTACAGTTATAAAATTTTATAATTATTTTCAGTTTAAAAAATGCATGTTTCCATTATACCAAACCAGAGTTGCAGAATCCATAGATTCCCAAAAGTGCATGGGTGGGGGTAGAGGATAGAATCATAGATGTGCATATACCTGAAATTATATTTTTCTCACAAACTTTCAGTGCCTCACATAAGCACACCCATGTTTAATCAATAAAAACAGAACATTTTAGTTTTTCCTATATTATTTTATATTCTTATATCACATCCCCATTATTTAGGAATTGCTTTAAATTGACTTTATACTTTCTGTGTGTGCATTTTAAGTTTTGGGGGGGTCAAAAAAGATATCCAATCATTTGCTTAATAGTGAAAGCAGAATATATAGGTAGGTAAAGTCATACTAAATCCAATAATTATGAATTGTGTTTTGGTGACAGATTATTTTCTCGATGTTAAATGTTTTTTTATAGTATATACATTTCTCTTTTTACAGAAATTTGTACTCATTGAGGCATACAAAGAAACTCTTGAAGCACTCTATCAGTGTCGAGATACATCTAAGAAAGAAAAGGAAAAGTGTGAAGGTATTTCAGTTATATAAACATGATTAATGTTACTTCATTGAACCCTTGAAATTATTTGTAACATTTACCAATGCAGATGCAGGTTCTGATGTTAAATGAATTTCTAAAGTATTATTATTGTTACTGTCACGAAGGCTGTACAAAATTGCCCAATTAAAAAAAAAAAATATATATATATTGATGATTTGTTTAAATATAGGGGTGTGGTAATTTATAAATAGAAACTTATTATTTGTCATTATTGTTTACAATGTGTTTGTAAAAATGTTGCAAAAGGTTTTAACATAGGCTTATGCCTGTTGGCCAATCCCAAACTTCAATAAGACAGTAATAAATATTGTTTAAACCCAAGGGTAAGGTACATTTTTAACATGCTTACTTTAGAATGCAGTTAAAGTACTATCACATAATAGTTGGATGTGATCCGTTTTCTTGATATTTATATTAAGTTGTCTTTCTGTTGTTTGAATATGTCATGTTTTGTGTTTTAGTTGCTGCCCACACTACCAAGTGTATCAAGTATGATGTTTCCAGCCAGCCAGTTTCCATCCATTTGCCTTTGTCCAGGTTCCTTGCAGGTATGCAGTTCATGTAAACGTATCTTTCTTTTCCCAGTTTTTACATTTTATAGCAGGGCCCTCAGTAGTTTGAGAAGTTGCAGGGTACAACAATTATGGTAGCCGGTGATCTTAGCGTGCATAATCTATATATATGTTACCAAAAATGAAAAGTAGGTGGCAACAAAACCTGTTATAGGCGGTGATTTATCACCAGTGACCGGGTACTTTTGAGGGCACTTTTATAGGTTAAAACAAATGACTGAAGGAGTTTTGAAACACCAGCCAATTTGCATTTTCAGGTGAGTGTTTGCGAATGTAAGCAATCATTTTTCTGTAATGGAGATGAATGTGGGATATTAGGGAGCACATTTAGTATAAATATTTACTTTATATTTTTCTTTTCAGCCTTGCACCTGCATTTGGAAAAGTTTGATCTGACGTTTCACTCTCCAGAACTCATGACTAAGGTATGTTGTTTCTTTCTTGTCACTTAACTGGAACTTTAAATCTATCATAACCATTACTTACGATCTTCCTAAAGTATCAGTCCTGTTTCTTCAAGTATGTTGAGAGCGTAGAGATCAAGAGGTGATGAAATGAAAAGTTGTCCATTTCCACTTTTTCTAAAGTATTCAGACAGTCACCTATATATTTGTGGAAAAAAATTATACATGGAAGTCATAATTATTTAACTTGGATTAAGTATTAAAATCCATACAATAACAGTACATTAATATTAATTTGAAATGTATTGATTAACTATGAAGCAACATTATCACCAGCTTTTATGAATAACCTTTTAGTAATTTTAAGTAACTTTTGGAAGCTTATTACCATTAAGCATCTAAGAAGTTAAAATATTTTTATGAATGAATTTGTATCCATGGTGTAGAAGATGGTGTCAATTTTAATTGTAATTATCAAATGACTAGTTAAATCTATTTCATGTTCTGATTGACAGAAACGACTAGACCCTGTAGACCTATTGGAACCCCCACTTCGTGCACAGGTGATGATTGCTCAGACGCAGGCTGGCATGTGGAGAAGAAATGGTTTTGCTCTTCTCAATCAGGTTTGTATGCTTGTGTGTTAATATAAAACTTAAATTTTATGTTCTTTCTGATGTAATTTATGTACTTGTTTATGTGATATAGGTATATATTTGTTCTGCCCATGTGTAGGTGATATTCAAATAAATATTTATTTCTTTTTGTAAAAGGATTTCAGATTTGAAGTATCTAAAGAATTGTACTGATTTACGCTTAATGAAATTGTCTGTATTTGAGCAACATTTTATTTATATTTGTTATTTGCCTTATGGACATTTTAAAAATACTATTTTTGACTTGATTTTTTTTCACTATACATTTGGAATTTAAAATCAAATATTAATGATGTTGCAATTAATGTATTTGGTTCATGTATTACTCATTTGGCCCTTTTGATAAATTAATAGTAAGTTCCATGTTCAATTAAATCCAAGTCTTTGTCAGATCCTTCTCTACTAGTTTCATGTTCTGATTTACACTGATTAATAGATTATCTGTTTTTCAAATCAGTTTGTTTTCTTTTTATTCAGTGGTTCACAGTTCTAAGTTTATTTCTTCCAAAATTGATTTGTGCTATTTTCAAAAGATTATTAGTACTGTCATACCTGCTCATATAGTCACCTGCATTAAACAGTCATCTGTCTTAAAGGATCTCCTTTATTTTCTCCAAATAAGAAGACAGATTTGATTGTACTTTTTTATTTTTAATCAATACTTTTAACTGATTATCGATTATTGATTGGTTGGTGAAAACTGATAATTATTTAGAACATTTTAGCCAATTTCTAATACTGTCATATCATTGATATACATTACCTGTTTACTATGTGTATATTGTACTTTATTGCAGATATTTTTTTACCACAATGTGAGATGCAGAGGAGAAATGTACGATAGAGATATTCTTATGCTGCAGGTAGAGTTTCTTGTCTGTTTTACTTCTTTCAGTGAAATTACATGAGAAGTCATAGAATTAATTTAGTTTTACTTTGATGAGTTGAAAATAAATTGTGTCCTCAAAAATACACATGGTAGCTACTTACCCATCAGAATTGAGGATGGTCTAATTCACAGATTTCTAATAGCACAGTGTGTTTAAATGGTGATTATTCTTAGACTAAAAATAAATCATTCAATTACTGTATTAATTTTGTACAGGTATTTTGTATTAAATCTCTGCAAGTTCTATATTTGAATGTTGGTTTGTATTTAACTGTATATTTATTTCTAGATCGGAGCATCCCTCATGAATCCTAATGATTTTGTTGTTCATCTGCTGAATAAGTACAGTCTTTTGCACTGGGTCAAGTAAGTGTGTTTAAATCTATAGTCAACACCAAGTTTATCCGTTGTTATTTCATGTCTGGTAGGTACTAGGTTCAAATCTCAGTCAAGGCATGGTAGTTTTAATCTCTATACTGACTCCAACCCAGAGTGAGTGCTCTGCAAAGTTCATTGGGTAGGTGTACGCCAATTGCACCAACCAGTGGTCCACAACTGTGTGCTGTCCTATATGGGAAAGTGCATATAAGAGATCTCTTGCTGCTAATCAGAAAGAAGGGCCTATGTGGCATAAGTTGCAAAACACCATTTGTCAGACATCTAATAGCTGATAATTAAACAATGTGCTGGGAGTTGTTAACCAGTCCTTTCCTTTATTATTTCATGTATATTCTTGACTAATATCGAATTGCTTATAATGTGTGCAAAATATTTCTTTTCAAAAAAATTTAGTCTGTCATTTTAACATTAGTATTAATAATTTAGCTCATGTGCCTTCTATGTTAACCATTCTTGAAATGTTGTAGTATTAATGTCAGTGTTTATTTTTTGTTTTGTTTCAGACCAGAATATGATATTCCAGGAGGTCAAGAAGATTCTGTTAGACAGACAGTCATGTTGGCAGAAGAATTCCTCAATCTTCTCATCATTCTGTTAGGTAGGTTATTTAATTAAATATCTTGTTAAAGTTCCAATATCTCAGAAAACAACTAAGCTAATCTTTCTCTTCAGTGTCATGTTGTTTGATCATTAATTTTAGTTAGTTGTATTTTAATAATTACTTACACCTATTCTTTTCAGGGAACATGATTCCCAGTCAGTACTTTTATAGTGTTTCAGATAACCTTTCCATGATGACATGGTGCAAAGCATGCCAGTATTTTAGTGATGTGATGGATATGGTGACTTCCTGTGTCTGTTTAGTATTAAGTCATTTATGTGTAGCTCACTCATTTGAATGTAGACATGAAAGGACTAAAAGTTAGTTTGTTAAATTGTGTGTGTGCATTTTTTTGTTTTGTTTTTAAGCAATTTATTTTGTACGCCAGATACCTATAACTTTTCAAAGTAATATATGCTCACCACAAGTATTGAAGGTCAGCATTATAATGTAATACTGACAAGTGAAGAAATAAGTATCAAAACAGTGCACAGTTTATCAACAATGAAGAGTTCAAACTTTGTGACTGATGTTGCAAAATCATGTGCACAATCAGCTGTGCACTTGCAGGTGGAAATAGATCGTTGTATTGGGGTTCTGCATTTTGGAGATTCGGTTTCTGTGACTTGGTTTTATCTGTTTTTGAGTCCTTATTTACAAGAGCCTTTTTAAAAATGATTAAACAAATTCAATATATCCTTAATAAAGTGTTCTTATACATTTAATAATTTATTTCTTGTCATTGTCACTTTTAAACAGGTCACTTAAACTGCACCATATATAATGAAAGAGGTAGTACATTATTAACCCCCAATAGCTGACACTTATTTTTATGCAGGGGGAGGGGGGAGGTCATTAAATAAATAGTGTATACATTATTTATGCATATTTTAAGAGGTTTATTGTTGCTGTGTTTGTAGATTGTGCTTTATTTGTTTACAGAGGAGCGGTATATTCCTGGTGTGGGGAAGGTCACACAGCAAGATGCCATCAAGAGGGAAATAATACATCAGTTGTGTATCTCACCAATGGCTCACAGCGAGCTCGCTAAAGCTCTACCAGTAGATGTTAGTTGCTTGTTCTTTTGTTTGTGTATGTTGACACATTTTCAGAGACCTTTGGGGTTCAAGTAATATAGCAAGCCTGAAATATTTTTTCTGATCAGTATATTAGATTATTTTTTATGGTGTTCTAAATAATACAGGATTGTCAGATTAAATATATAATTTGATGAAATGCAGCTGCTTTCAAGTAGAATATAATTGTCATTTTATCTATGATAAAATATTTTAAATATATTTTCTTATTGATATTTAATACTTTAAGATGTGATAAATTAATAAGGCAGCTAAAGTCAGTCCTTGTTTGTAAAGTATGACAGTTTATACATGATTTTATCTAATTTAAATTAAATGATTTAGTTAAAGTCTTTGGCATTTAGTTTTTCATTTCTTGTTGTTTACAGCCAAATTCTGAGACGGGAATGGAGGATGTTGTAAACGAAGTTGCAGACTTTAGGTAAAATAATTTCAAAATGAATGGTGTAACCTTTTGATTAACTTAATGTTCTTCTCTAACAGATTTCATTCTTTCAATAATGACTGTTGTTTTGTACATAAAACTTACAGGTTTTTCTTTTATTTAAAATGCATCCACAGCCAAATGATGGCAACTAAATTTTTTTTATCCATTTCTGTAATATTTTCTACATGAATATAACACCATTAAAATCTAGTCTTTAATATAGTCTCAGCTGCATGCAGTTTGTTTGAGCTAATGTTATTTGATTTCCTTTGTACATGTTTTAGTATATGTTGTACTTCAGGAAACCTAGTTCAACTGGAAAGGGAAAGTATGATCTGAAACCAGAGTTTTACAAAAACTACTGTCCTTTCTTCTATCACTACACCAAGGCAGAGCAGTCAAAGGTTAGAACATATTTAGAATAATTAGATTTTTTATATGCCATCAGCAGGTTTTTAAAAGACATGCATTATGACATTATTGTACAAAATTAGCATTTTCTCTTAACCCAGTGTGCTTTTACATGTAGTCAAGCTGGAAATCTCTAGCAGTCTCTTTGTGTAGTGTTTGCAGATTTTAATCCACTCTTGAGCAAAATAACCTGGAGAGGGGCTTTTCCATTGTTAAATTTGTGACCTGTCAAGGTTGGATCCAGATGATCATTTGTTAGGCTGAAGGTACATACAATTGCTGAGGGTGGGCCACATTGCCTTCTACACAACAGACAATAATTTATAATGTAAAAACTCCACTTTTGATTTGTGTCAGTGTTTGTTTTATTTTAACTCATAAAAATATCTATAAAATATTTGTTTTCCAGTCTGAAGAAGCACAAAGAAAAAGGAAAAAGCTGGCTGATGAAAGTCAAGGTAATGTTTTTAACAAATATCTGTTTGGTCAGTGGTTAGTGATAGCAGAGAGAACATCATCTGATATCAAATGTCATGTTAGCTGCACAGCATAAATCCTGCAATTTTATGATACTTCATAATTTAACATTCGATTTCATCAAATGGTTGTATTCACTATGTATTTTAATATATTAGCTTCTAGAAACTAACATAAAAAAGATGTTTTCTTCTTGTTACGTTGTTCCACTTGATGTAGTAATTGCAGAATCCAATTTTAATGAATTTAGACAATGTATTCTTGTGTATATGAATTTTACGTTTATTATATATGTTCTGACAGCCTTACCACCACCAGTGCCTCCCCCACTGACCTCACAGTTTGCTTCAATCATCAACATCCTCCAGTGTGATGTTATGTTTCATATCTTCAAAGTGGTCTTGACACGAACTGCTGCTCAAAGGTCACGATCCTGGTCAGAGGCGCAGTTTGAAAGAGTGAGTGATTTACTGAATTTACAAGATCGGTTGACTCACATTTCAAATACACTTAGTATCCACTTGTGCAGAGATATGATTTTGAGAAAGATAAAAGTCTTGTTTAGACTACAAGAACTAGACTAGTTTTCATTGTCCTGGATTGACAGAATATTTTAGGGGGTTCAACTTCCATCTGAAATATTGTTTTAGTCCCCACAATATGTACCTGTTGAAGTTAGTCCATTTTTAAGTAAAGATTGATTGAAAGTGTTGATTTGTTTTAGGTGTTGTACATAATTGGTATTGCACTGCATGAGCAGAAAAGGGCTTTCAAAGAAGGAAATGCTTCCTACGATTTTCTGACAAAAGCTATGAAAGGTAATTTCATGTAAATTGTTAAACTAATTATGTTCAAAATAAATTTAAAAAACTTAATTTTGTTAAATATTTTGTTGTTCCAAATGTCTCAGTAATATTAGTGAAATCTTTTCATAATAAAATAATTATAAAAACTAATTTAAAGTTATTGAGAAAACAGAATTTATCTGTTACAAGGAGTTCAAGTTTCAAGCCATGGGAAATGTTAGCAAACTACTGATTTGATGTAAATTATATTGTATAAAAAGTTAAATGTTCAGAGTATAATAAGATCTATGTAGAAAATACTAGGAGAAAGTATTTTGTAAGAGAAAAGGCAGCTTCGTTTTTTCATCTAAATTGTACATTTTCATTAAAAAAAAACATTTTTAATAACGCAAGTGATTATTTATAGATTGCTGTAGTTCTGTATTATATGTTATTTTTATAACAGAAGATGGTCTTTTGTCTAAACTGCCTTGTCTGGTTGGAAATCAGAATCTGAATCAAAATCCAGCTAAAGATCTCCTCACATGGTCTTTAAAGGTTCGTATTACCACAGTCAGTCTGTTAACCACATTCAGTATGTTTTACAGCTACAATATTTTAGAGTTGGCACCTACAAATAACATTGTTAATCACTTCTGACACCTAACGACTCATAAAGGGGCAGATGCAGAAAGTTTGGAAGTGGGGGTCAAAATATTTTTATATTTGTAATGCAAAAAATAAAAATTGGTGGCCTAAGGTGGTATTTAAACCTTTACATCCCCCACCTGGATCTGTTTCTATCATCCGTATAGATAATTCAAGAAGTTGGCCCTTGAAAACTAAGACATTATTTCAACCCCTGACTATGGTCATTGTTAATAATTAATTCTTGGTAGATCAACTGCATGTGAGAGAAACACATATTTTATAAAATAAAATATAATGTTATATTTGTTTATAAATGTTGAATTATAGAAACTAGTCTTCCTACATTGAGTTTAAGTTTTAATGTTGTAAATTACCAATATTAAGCATGTGGAAAGTATTATGGATAAAAACATGTTAAATATAGGCTTATTAACTTTTGTTGTCTCAGTCTTCATTGTTATTAATTTCATTACCATTGAATGGTATCCAACAGAAAATGATTATTTTAGTGCTGGGAGGGTTTAAATAAACTCATACATTTCTTCACTGATTTATACATCCATGGAAATGCTTTGATTATCAGTGTAACTATAAGATGTTTGTGTTGTAGCAATTTGCAGAAGTATGTGCAATGAAGAACGAGCCGGTCAGTCTGGACACTCTACACAGTCTAGCTAGCTGTACTGACCAGAAGACTGAGGCAGAGAGGAAGAGAAAGGCAGAGCTCGCAGCCAAGAGACGGGCTCGAGTCATGGCACAGATGTCGAAGATGCAGCGAAACTTCATTGCAGAGAACTCCGAACTGTTTGATAAAACCAGCACCGAGCTGAAGTCAGTGGCATCAGATATGGATCTTGGGTGTGTGATATTATATATATGTTGTTTTGTATATGTTTTTAAGATATTAGTTTTTAAGCTCATAATATAAGCTACTTATACAAGGGACTGTTTATGTAACAGACTATATTTATTTACTATTCATTTGTTTGCTTTTAAAATAATTTGAACAAAATACAGTGAAACTTCTCAAAACAGGATTCCTGTTAAAACTTACCACATTTTTTTGGTCCCGGATATTTTCTTATTTTTTCAATGCAACTGTTAATGTAATTTGCATTTTACTTATTTAATTATTATCATTGTTCAGAAAACAACACATTTTATAATGATCTATGCAAACTGAAATTTTTATTCTCAGAGATCTTTGTTAGTACAATTAAGATACCTTGGAATTATTCAATCGATTCCATTTTCCGACATGGGACTAAACTATGATTCTATTAAAATGGTGAGTGAAAAGTTAACCAGGAAATACCAGATTTGTGTCCAAACCAGATAAACGTTGACATACTAAGGTGAGTAAAATGTAAAGTTTGTTTTATTTAACGATGCCTCTAGATCCTAAGGTGAGCCAAATATGACAGATAAATAATTTCTGTAATTCAGAGATATTTAGATTTTAACATGGCTCTTTAAAAGGTTGATTTTTTTTGGTTTCTAGTGCGATGTTGCCAGCAGAGTTTCCAGTTGCTCTTGGTCCATCCCGTAGTAGGGCAAATGCAGTATCTTCTATCCAGGCAACATGTATTCTGTGTCAAGAAGAGCAGGAAATATCGTGCTGTGGCAAGGCAATGGTGCTCGCTGCCTTTGTACAAAGGTTTGTTACTTTTTATATCCTTTTGAAATGTTTACTTTGTGTTTCGGATCCCTTGTTGTCTTAATCCCAGTGAGTCATCATCAGTCCAAGGGAAAGGCACCAGAGAAGAGAGGTAACTGTGATTTACTTTGTATTGACAACAAATTAAATCTCTAATGATAACAAGATTGGTTATTGTTTGTTTCAGATCCACTGTGTTGTCTCAGACATGGGGAAAGGCACCAGAGAGGAGAGATAATTGTCATTTACTGTGTATTGACAATGATAACAAGACTGTTTATTGTATGTTTCAGATCCACTGTGTTGTCTCAGTCATCCGGAAAGGTACCAGAGAAGAGAGATGAGTATGATCCACTGTTTGTCCCAGCAGATCTCTTCACAGGAACTCATGTTAGTTCCTGTGGTCATGTGATGCATCACGACTGCTGGCAGAGGTAAGGCACTCTCATTTTATTTCTTTATAGTAATCAGTATTAACAGAAAGGTATATTAATAACTTTCCTTCCTGACAGAATTAAATATAATCATGGAACCATCTCTAGGCTTTGTTATTATGTAATGTAGATTAATATATTCTCCATAAATGAGAAGAGAAATGAATATTTTGTTAATAGGTTTTAATCTTAGAATAGATAGTAAAGCAATAAAATAATAATAAAATAGGTTTAGACAGATATTTTAATTCATGTAAAAATATATTATCAAATGTATTTCTTGACAATTAAATTTGCATTTATACTAATTTTAGCAATGGTACTAATTCTTTCAGATATTTTGACAATGTAATGAACAAAGAACGACGAAGACCACTACGATTTCGACAGAGTTTTAGTTATGACATAGACAAAATGGAGTACTTGTGTCCTTTGTGTGAGGGTTTAAGTAATACTGTGATACCCATCGTTCCACCTCTTCCTTCACTCTATCCAGCAGGGTATGTATAGTTCTACTACCTGTTTTTAGTAAACAAATTAAACTTAGAATTGCTCAATCTTCCAATTTATTTATGTATTCATTTCTTTTCCAAATGGTGGGGTTTCTTATTGGGTATTATAATTAATTATTCCACATGTAAGTCTGTGATTTTGTAAATGATGTGATATACAACTCTTATGTCTATATTGGTAACACTTTTAATTCACCAGTGGTTCATATTTGATTTATTGTTGGAGATAAACACATGTAAAATGCAAGCCTTTAAGGGCTGATTTCTCGTCGACAGTTCAACCTCGATTCTTAGTTTAAACTGTGTCCACATGTGTTAAAAGAATGGGTTGAACTGTAGATCAGGGCTGAACCGTCAACGAGAAATTGGGCCTTACAGTTTTCTGACAATCTGTTCTTGCTGTCATTCATTATCCTTGCTGTCATTATCCTTGCTGTCATTGATTATCCTTGCTGTCATTGCTTATCCCTGCTGTCATTGATTATCCTTGCTGTCATTGATTATCCTGTACAGTTCTAGAGTTTCATGTAAATGTGTGAAAAATAACCACCTAAAAACATGTTCTTCTAAAGCCCTTGACACACTTGTGAAAAAGATTTATTCATGAATAAAATAGGACATTTATTACAATTATATAATGTCTTGAACAGCTCTGGGCAGTTTGTCGTATGAGTAAGTAAAAACAGAGTAGTGAAATTGTTCACTTCCTCGCGGAAAGAGTTTAAGTAATTTTGAGATAAAACATTTAGACATGCACGAGACTAATTTGTTTCTTGTTAAACATTTAATGTGACAGTATTTGACTTTCTTGCTCTGAAGAAACATGGAACAACTTTACACATATAAATGTATAGGCTATAAATACAAAGACCAGTAAATCAGTGTTTAAGATGGTTCCAAGTACTTCAACACAGACATAGTGGCAGATCTAGATGGGGGGCATGGGCCCCCCTTAAATTTTGCGATTTAAATAATATTAAACAAAATTATTATTATTTTAGCGTTAAAGAATCCTCAGATTCTTTAGGGGGCCTACTAAATGGATTTTTTCGATCCGCCTACTGAGCCATGACAGTTCATATCAAGGGTTTTATATACCAGTCATAGAGAACTTGCTGGAATGAGGAAATTAATATAATGCAGTATAAAAGTAATTTTAAATAGTAAGTTCCGTACTAAGATGAATTTGCAACACTATCATTAGACAAGATAACATTTAAAAATATATTTGTTTGGGTTGTTTATTGGGATGATGTATTTCATTTTGAAATAAATGAGACAGGATAACATTTAAAAATATATTTGTTTGGGTTGTTTATTCGGATGATGTATTTCATTTTGAAATAAATGAGACAAGATAACATTTAAAAATATATTTGTTTGGGTTGTTTATTGGGATGATGTATTTCAATTTGAAATAAATCTCAAATATTAGTTAGCTTGAAATATTCCTTTAACTTCATTTCTCTGGTTTATTTCATTTCATTTTTATTACAGTATTAAAAAAAATAATAATTGAAAAAGAAAAAAAAAACTATTTCCTGAGCATCCTCAAAAAAGTATTTGCGAAGAGGTTAATATGATTTTCTCACTGTTAGCTGTGTGTTGATCCACAGGGCAGAGCAATAAATTGCAAAATGCAGTGTTCCCGGAAAATCAATACGAGAGACTGCAGCCTTCAAGATTGGCTGCAAATGAATTATTCAACAAAGCTTTACACCAGCTTTATATGTCGCACGTCTTTCGGATGCTGGTGTTTATATGTGTGCATTAATCCGGGCATCAGTGTGCTAATCAAATGTAGATTAACCTTTTTAATTACCAACACAAGTGTTTCTAATAAATGTTTTAAATTTTTATACAAGAAAAGAAAGTAATGATTAAGTAATTAATTGATATTAAGATTAATTAAAACATTGACTGCCAAACACAATATAGTGGGTTTCTTCTCTTTATTGCTACAAGTATACTGATAATCACCAACGTGTTTTGTGTGAAGAGAAATATATAACAGTTTTAAACTTTTAACTTCATTACATTGATGTGTTATTCCCTATTGCTAGCAAACATACTGATGAGTTCTAAACATTGCTGACATCTTTAATTTACTGGCTTTACTATGAGTATACTCTTAGTGGCAAAATTGATACACTTATATCTACATGTATACTTGTAGTTGGCCGTCAATATGTTAATAGATTAATACATAATTATTTGAATGTAGCGGAAGGATTGGTCGTTTAGTTCAGTATTAATAGTTGGCATCATACCCAAGGTGCGTCAGTTGTCGGATCAATCTTTCTCCGTGGACCCATTTGCAGTTTGGGCTATTTTCCATTCCAACTAGTGGTCCATAACTGGTTCATCAAAGGCCGTGGAATGTGCTGTCCTGTCTGTGGGACAGTGCATATAAAAAAAACCTTGCTGCTTATTGGAAAGTGTAGCTTATGTGGTGGCAGCAGGTTTCTTCTAAAGAAATATATCAGAATGGCCATATGTTTTATGTCCAAATCCCGATGATAAGATAAAAATCTGTGTGCTTTAGAGGTGTCATTAAATATAAGAAAATTTACTTTATTTACATAATTATTTGAATGTAACAGAATTATTGGTCATTTAGTTCAATATTACTAGTTGGAACATGTACTACACCCAAGGTGTAGTAAGTTGTGATATAGTTGGTGTACAAATGTAAAGTTTTCAGTTAATGTTATATTTAAGCCTGCAGATTTGAGGTTTCAGTTTATTTGTTCTATCGGAGCTCTATCGGAGCTACATGTACTTACATTTTTAAAAATAATTTTATATCCATTTTCATTATTTGTCAGTTTTTATGTTTAAGTGTTTGCAAAAGTTGTTTTCTGTTTAAATTTTGCAAGAGAATGGGCTGTAATATATAATAATATATTTTGAATGATACCATGATGTTAATTTCCAAAATGGATTGATGGTTGATTATGTTGTATTTTATGACCTATAGTATAAACAGAAATCATATATGGAAAAATATACTTCAGTTCCATATACTTATTGAGTGAGTCTTGGTCGTCCAGCAGTAGAACATGGACTCACTAGATGATGACAGTGGTTCAAAACCAGTTGGAGGCTAGCTCATTACCTAAATAACTCACAACCACTCTGTAACCCATAACCTTACGAACAATTTACCTAGTTACCATCGTCTTCTATCACATAATGTTTATAATTTAATATAAAAACATAAAAAACAGTCTAGCAGGTGAGTGGGAGTGCTCACCCTCCTGAACATGTCAAGAGTGGCGTGTTCAGTTTGTTCTGCATTGACGGAAACAGTCGAAAGTTATACATTTATGACGTTACCTACTTTAAAGAAATAACTTTCTATTTCAGTGCTTCAGTTAATTTTTTCCAAAATGTGACTTTTATATTCATTGTGATGTGATTTTTAAAAAATCCACGGCGTAGAATGTCAAATTCTGCAAGTTTTTTGCATGAAAATAGATTTTCCACGGACGTACAAGAATTCTGCGCTTGGATGCAAATTCTGCAAATTTTTCCGCAGAATTAGGGGGGACTGTAGTGGTGTTGATAAACAAAGCAAACAAACCATAGACTTACAGTTGTGTCATACCCAATGCACAAATATGCAGTTGATATTCAGTGCAGGATTAAGTATGGTATTGTATCTGTTTGACACCTGACAGCTGTTGATTAAACAATGTGACGAGGTGTCATTAAACACATTCTTTTTCATTATCCACCACGATGTACATTACATCACATCACCGCAAATTGTTGTGTACCTTATTTTCTCTAGCCAGCGCACTTACTGCTTTTCACCGGCCTCGGTGGCACAGTGGTTAAGCTGTCTGTCTCATGGCTGGTAGGTACTGGGATCAAATCTCGGTCGAGGCATGGGATTTTAAATCTCGATACCAGCTCCAACCCAGAGTGAGTGCTCCACAAAGGCTCAGTGGGTAGGTGTAAGACACTTAAACCAATCAGTGACCCACAACTGGTTTATCATGCTGTCCTGTCTGTGGGAAAGTGCATATAAACGATCCCTTGCTGCTAATATGAAAGAGTAGCCTATGTGGCAGTAGCAAGTTTCCTTTAAAGACCATTCGTCACATAATATCATATATTAGACACCTAATAGCCATTGAATAAACAATACTTTATTTTAATTTAAAAATTTAATGACACCCCCCCCCCCCCCAGCACAAAAATAAACATCGGTTAATGTGGGTAATCCGTTACTTTAACTGATTTTCATTCTATTTTTAGTAATACTTCACCTAGTGTTAATTTCATCCTTTGTCTTTGCTTGTTGATTTTTTTATATTTTTATTTTTATTTACTGTTATTTTTTAACAGGTATATCTGTCGAGTTAGAAGCAGTCATGAATTTGACCTGCCTGTAAAAGACAAGAAATTATCAGTATTAATGTAAGTGAACAGGTAGAATTTGTGTAGAATGGTTTCTTTATTGTTGTGTTTGTCATTGTAAATGTAAATATAGGAAATTTAGAGAATAGCTAATGTTAGAATTTTAACATTGAAAATAGTGTTGGCTAAAAAGAAATAAAAGTGGTGACTCAGTCTGTTAAAGACATTTTACTTATGAAATATTTTCCAGTAGTAGAATTGTACATTTTGTTCTGAGTTATCTTATACAGTGATAATTCAAGGGTGTTGAAACTGGGAGAGGGGAGGAAGGGGGGGGCCTCGACCCCCCCCAATAATTCCCATAAATATGTTTCTTAGTTTTTCCAAAAATACTATATAAAGAGATAAAAAGCAATCATTAAGGTCATAAAAAGACTGAAGAAACCATTTGTCTACTTTCCCCTCCAGTTATTCATTGTTGAATTATTCACGATAGGAAAATTTGATCACTTTGCGAGCTGCCCAACATAATTATTGCCATTTTTTTTTTCTGTAAATTATTGTAAAATGTTTAGTAAGTCAGTTGTATTTCTTTTCTTTCAGTTTACGAATTCAGTCTCTGCTGTATCTCAAGTTGTTCAACTTAAAACGAGGAGAAGCAATAAAATTCAAGAAAATAATTGATCATGACCACAATAAGGTGTGTAACAGTGCTTGTGTATTTTGATGGTTGTTAGTGGTTTATTAGTGTAGAAGCATGGTTTACTGGGTTGATCTAAATAAAAACAACAACAACGGCCAAGTGTTTGGGGATGACAACTTTATTATATATTATAACCCATGTATATGGGATATGGGTTCTAAGACAGATATCAAGGTCGAAACTTAAAATCGTCAATCTTTAACCTTTAGACTACTGAATTCTTTTAAGAGTTACTTTCCCAAAATACTGGATTAATTTTGAGAAAAATCAGTTTGAGAGGCCTCTCATTTTGGTCAAATGTTTTGACTTTCAAATTTAACAAAACAATAAAATAATATAAAGGTGTGAATAAATTAATATTATTTTGGGGTTTTGAAGGCTTTTTTGTAAGTGCACGATTTGCAATCTAGAAATGTGTAAAAACAAACAAACTGTATTGGTAATTCGTATTTATTGTTAGATCACTTACATTCTACACCATATTTTTGCCCTCACACTCAGTGTCATTAAACATGTTTATTTGAAAATTTGCTCCCTATGTTCCGAATCATATCTTATTAGTTCGCTGTTTGAGTAAAGAATGACCAAAGTCCAGCGAAAAAGAATAAAAGAAAGCATGTAAGCTATTGCGTGATAAATGCTCATGCATGTGCTTGTTAATTAAACTCCATCCTAGATTTGCCTGAAGTTAATTTAATAAATACCAGATAAAACACACATACATAGACGTGCTAAAATATCACATTGCCACATTATTTATTATACGAGACGTGTCAGTTTTTATTTTTGTTCTCAAAAGAGTTATGCCCCTTCATTTTGTTATGGAATCTTCACCACTATCAGTACGTCAAAATAGCTTACGTACTTTATATATTTATAATATTTAAAACTTTCAGCTTACTCCTGGTTTCTTCTTACGTAACATTCAGTAATGTTTTAGTATCCAGTAGAGAATGTAACAGTCTTAATGAATTATAATAAGAATTTATTTTCTATTTCAGTCTGCAACACCAAAGGCACCTGCTCATGCGCCTTCCCCACATCAGAGTGGTTGGAACAATCGTAATACCGGAACCCCATCTCCCATGTCACCCACCCCGTCTCCTGCAGGAAGTATTGGCTCTGTAGGATCACAGGTTTGTTAAACATGTATTTACAGTGACAAGGCATAAAACACCCCATCTTCTGCAGTGTTTGTTTTGCTTT
The DNA here is from genome assembly GCA_032355785.1 of Symmetromphalus regularis. Classification (NCBI taxonomy): domain Eukaryota; kingdom Metazoa; phylum Mollusca; class Gastropoda; order Neomphalida; family Neomphalidae; genus Symmetromphalus; species Symmetromphalus regularis. The sequence continues at coordinate 10,178 of JAULBS010156636.1, read as the reverse complement.
TGACAAATGATCTTGTAATACTGCGTCCATTCTGTTGGTTACTTTGTTTATTCAGTTAAGGTATGTGTCATGCTGTTTTGAAACTCATTAGATGTGTCATGCTGTTTTGAAACTCATTAGATGTGTCATGTTGTTTTGAAACTCATTAGATGTGTCATGTTGTTTTGAAACTCATTAGATGTGTCGTGTTGTTTTAAACAACGAGCAAAGCACCGAGACTAGATTCAAATTCAGTTGTCATGTGTGACGAATTCCTGACAGAACCCTTAGTTTTCCGGCGAAATCATGTTTATGGGCCCTGGATTCCTGAAAGGGTTTTATATGGGTAAGCAGGTCCTAGTAGAAGGAGAATGTGATGTCATTATAAAACCAATACATGACCTTGGTGATGTGTTCATACTGGCGTAAACCTTCCTTAGCATCTGTAGTAACAAGCCCCAGTGGTGTGGTCATTACATTATCAGACAGGAGCGGGATGTAGCTCAAATGGTAGAGTGTCACTGGTAGAGTGTCCGCCTGTGAAGCTATCGGTCGTCGGGTCGATCCTTCTCAGTGGACCCGTGTGCTGTTTGGGCTATCTTCCGTTCCAACCAGTGGTCCACAGCTGGTTCATCAAAGGCCGTGGTATGTGCTGTCCTGTCAGTGGGACAGTGCATATAAAAGATCCCTTGCTACTTATCGAAAAGAGTAGCCAATATGGCGGCAGTGGGTTTCCTCTAAAACATATGTCAGAATAACCATATGATTGACGTCCAATAGCCAATAATAAGATAAAAAATCAATGTGCTCTAGAGGTGTGATTAAATAAAACAAAACTTTACTTTTACGTTATCAGACTTTCGGCTGGCAGGTAATGGGATCGAATCTAAGTTGAGTGAAAGGATTTTTTAATCTTAGTACCAGCTCCAACCTAAAGTGAGTACTCCACAGAAGCTTAATGGGGAGGTAGACATTATTTACACCGACCAGTGATCCACAGCTGCTTTATTAAAGGCCATGGTTTGTGCTAACCTGTTAGTGTATAGAAAAAGATTGCTTGTTGCTTATCAGAAAGAGTAAATGCATTAGAGTGGCGGCAGTGAGTTTCTAACACTAACCTCTGTTCTGAACAAGACAGCACAGGACAGGAGCACGAAAGTAAGTACAAACAAACAAATATCTGTGGCTGTTTGTTATACTTTGTGTCACGTCAGATTGGCATCGTCGTTTTTAACAATAACTTTTCTTCTAGGGATTGTAGAACAAAAAGGAAAACAGTTTTGGAAATTAAACGAAAGACCAAATTTTTATGCAAAATGTCAAGAAGATATAGTGAATATTAAATTTTATGAGGAAAAAAAAGAGTTTTAGCCGTATTTTGGCACTTTTTTGTTATGATTTTTGTTATATATAATCCAAAAAGTTATGAAAAGAAATACTTTTGTTTATAATGTACACGTTGCAAAAGGTTTGAAAAGCAGTTGTTTGTCCTTTTGACACTTATTTTTCAACTGAAAAATGCTGGTGTTTCGATGTTCCACTTCCGGTGACGCTTTGTATAGTAATGTTTGTAAACATAGCAAAATATGTCACTTACAACTATAATACTGCACCAGTAGTGGTTTTTTAAATTATATCATGAGCTAACATTTGTTTTGTTTTCAGGGAAGTTGTGATTTATCTTCGTCAAAATTGACCAATGGAAGCTGCGGCTCCAACTCGATGACGTCACCTGGTATGGTGATGGTGTCACAGAGAATACATTCCGTCACCCAGCAGTATATCAACATCACAAACTATTGTGTGCAGTGCTTTGAGCTCTGGGCACAAGCAGACCTTTTAGCTCATGAGTCACAAGGTGGGTAATTTCTGTGTTTTCCTTGTTCAACATTTACATGTTAGGCACATCTTCCTAGTTTCTTGTTTCAGAAATCATCTTTTTATATATGTTGCAGGAACCAATAATCTTTATTTACGGTGTGATACAGTGCTTGTGTATTTTGAAACATAATTGTTGTCAGTGGTTAATTAGTCGACTGAGTCAGTCTTTATTTATTTTTAAAAGAGTAACGCAGGAGTGGAGAAATGGAGAATTTTTCACTAGCCCACCTGACCAGCACCAACTAAATTTTACTAGCCCACCAGAATTTATACTAGTCCATCAATCTAAATAGAATATATAATTTTTTAACAACAGAGCAAATGCATAATTATCTGACGTTTGTGAGCTTTTATGCTTTCCAGTTTGAATATTGAGGTTTCAACAACAAGAGGTTTATCCTTCGTTTTTTCTGTTTTGTTTTCTCAGCAATTCCTATAGAACATGGCAGTTTTCAAGGAATCGTATATTAACCACAATCTCTTTTCTCCAGACTCCGTGTTTAGCCAACTGTCTTTCCACACAGGCTGACGTTTTTCTTTTTCATACTGTCTGTTCTTTTTTTTCTTTTCTTAGTCTTGTTATTTTTCTGCGGTGTCTTTCAAACACTGTCCAGATATAGATCCACATTTAGTAGCTTTGCTTTTGATCCAAAAACAACCAATACTGAGCATAACAATTTTAACTGCTCGGCAACTTCTGGTAGAACGGGGACGCGTGAAGTAAGATAGCTGAATTCTTTGATTAACAAAACTACATCGATGTTGTACATGTATTCTTGTGAATTTCGTCATCATTCTGAACCCTTTGTTCAAATTATTTTGAATTCTGGTATGGCTTATACAGAATTTTTTTTTACTGCCTTTCAGAAAAAGACAGATTGCCCGTCAGACTGGTTGTTGCATTTTTTAACTCAGTATTTTTACTGTCATTTGGCGAGCTAGCAAGTAGTTTCTGCACTCCTGGTTATGCCCTTCATTTTGTTATGAATTCTTACCAGATTTAAATTGGACTTCAGTTACACAGACTGCTTTAATCCGCTCTAGATTAAAACTGCATTCATGTATGTTCTGTGGTTAAAAGTTAATTTAGTTTTTCTTATTGATAAAACTGTGTTTGTTCAGTAAGTTAATGTTGTTTGACTGTGGTAGAAAATTTTGACAAAATTCAAAACTTTTCCTTTTTTGTGAAGAACCCTCGATAGCCAATGTTTTGTTTTTTTGTGTTGGGGGTCATAAACAAATAATGTTTGTAAACGTTTGGGTGGTGAGCTTATTTAAAAGTCTGATTCTGGTTTTTGTCTAGGTAAAAAAAAAAAAAAAAAAAAAAAAAAAAATTAAATCTAGAAGTGCCTATAATACAGTAAGGTTTTTTTTCTGCTTTTCATTTTAATAAAAATATATTTTTCTTGCAGATTTTTTTGATGAGCTGAACAGAGTTTGTGGTCCATTGTCCCTCCATAAAAGTGTCTTAGAGCTGGTAGAGTATGTACAGCTAGGCCTTCAGCGACTCAACGATACATGACACAAACCGTAATGGGTCACTACACAACAACGTGCCATGTTTGCTGGGGTTCATCATTAAAACAAACTCACTGTTATGCTCTTAAATACTGTTGCTTGGCAACTGTGGCTGTGATGATTGTGTTTTGTGGTTGCCTAGCAACCAAGTGCTTTTTGCTGTTTGCAGACAAACCAGGTCTTGTATTGTCGAGAACCTATTGCTAGGCAACCAGGTGCTGTTTTGTTTGATGACCACCCATTGGTCAGTATGTTTTTCAACTCAAGTAATTATGTGCTAAATGATATTTTATCGTATTCTCACATTCATTGAAACCATTTTATTTGTGCAAGCTCAGAAGATTTCTCAATGCTGGGACAGTGGTTAGCAGTGCTCGACTCAAAGTCTGACGTATCATGTCTTCCATTGGTCACCATGGTTACGCAACGTCTGCCAAACAAGGAAGTTTAGTTTTTTTCGTCGTGACAAGTTTCCTTTTGATACGTGACTGTGAAACAGTCCTTACCCAATGACAAGAAAAGACAAGAAAAGAATGGCTGTGTCACATCAGAACATCAACTCCATTTACAGTGATTGTTACGTATTTATTTTATTTATTGTTTAATAATGTTTTGTCAAAACCTATGACTGGCCCAATGCAAACCTGCACTGTCTGATACGGCTGCTGTTCATTGTCATTGTGAGGGTATTGTGAAAACTGATGGTCTCTACAGCCAACCTAGTCTCCAAAATGGATCTTGTTTTATTTATCTTTTTTGCCCCAAGAGAATCACACCCCGTTCTTCTCTGCAAGAGAAGCTGGAACATTTGCACCCAAATATGCAAGTTTAATTGATGCACTAATTGGAAAGGTATTCTTAAAGAATCTCGACGCTCTCCTCGTAACAAACTGCTCGTGATATTATCAGTTTAGAAACAGGTTGATGTAGCAGTCACGGTGTTTCACATGCAAAGAAATGCTGCACTTCGCATACAGGCTGTTTTCTCAATTGGCCGTGTTCTTGTTTACTGCAGCCAGTTAGCACCATCCGGGGATGCCATTCTGAATCAAGAAATATTTCTAGTACTTAACGATAGAAGTGATTTCATATTCTGTTTTTCTGTGCCTTTGTTATTAACTAGAACAACACAAACGTAATGGGTTGGATGTTAAACCTATTAAAGATGTTTATTCTGTGTTTACAAACTATTTATTTTTTACAATATTTGTTTTCAGTTGTACGAGCTTCGTTTCGGTCCTCTGGCTTGCAGTAAACAATAGCACCATAGTCGACCTGGGAGCAAGTTACGTATTCCCGTTTCTAAAGGATGCAACTTATTTATAGTGCTGAAACGACTTCATTTTAATAGTTGATGAATTGATTTTTTTAGATGATTATTTGATGAAATTAAGTAGCATTATCAAATTTACATTATATGTAATACAGTTGTTTGCTGTTATATATTTTCTTGACATCGTAAGAACATATCATAAACTTCATAAACAGAACTTACTCTGAATTATAATAATTAATTTTATGATTACAAATTAAACCCCTTTTCTCAACCAATATCATTATTTGAGGTGGTCGAATCACACCCATTAACAGATTATTATTAAAAGATTATTTTTAACTTACAAGTTAAAATAGGTTAGAAAAGTTAGTTTTTTTAATATACTGAACAGCAAAAGAAATGCAAATGTTTGTTCCGATCCTTTTTAATCAAATTAGATGAAAAATTCATAAAACTCATGCTGTGCATGCTTTACACTTCTCTGCATATGCCTCCATTAAGCAAAACGGCCAACATTTAAAATATGGTTAACTTTTATTCAATCAAACGTAGCTAAATTTGTATTCCTTTTGCTGTTCAGTTTATATTTATATGAATAGCTGAAATATGCTCAAATATGCAAATATCAATTTGGATAATGATGTTTTAAATTCTCATTTATTTACTTCTTATTTGTTTCATGTTCAACAAAATTGGGCATTATGAACTTGTTAGTTTTAAACAGCATTTATTGGGGCTGATATATTTCTATGTAATTTATTTGAAGATAGGATATTTCAGATATTTTATTTGATTTATAGTGTATATTCAACTGATCAGCTATTAAGATCCATTTCTTATGATTGTCAAGCCCAGCTTAACTGATATTAATATAATACTTATCTACCTTTAATTAAAATCTACTTTGCATAATTCGTAGTTGAATCCACCATATTTTGATGGGGCATAGAACAATGTGTCTAATTGTTTTAGACGGGGAGACATATGACATTACTGTTAGTATGTCATAAAATGGAACAGCTGATATTGCTGTTTAGTGAATGTTAAGGGGAGGTAATATAATGCATACATCTAACTAAATCTATTTATGATATAAGGGTACTTCAAAAAGGCTTTGTTGGGTTTGTACATCCTCTTCTTCCATGACAAAGTGACGTAACAAAATCTAGCTAAGTTTTCATTTTAATATTTGAATGGAATGTTTGAAAACATAAAATACAGTACTGTACTACTTGTGTACATTGAGATTGATCTTTGGATAATGTTTTGTTTTGTTTAACGACACCACTAGAGCACAATGATATATTAATCATCGGCTATTGGATGTCAAACATTTGGAAATTTTGACACGTAATCAAGTGTGAGCCAGTCTTTGGATGATTTCAAACTGAGAGTAAGGGCTAAGGATGTCAGAAATATCCCCAGAGGTGACGAACAACCACCTGCCCTAACATGTTAGCACCCCCACTATTTATAAACAGTGCACCCTTGTTTAATGTCATATTTCTCAGTTTGCTTGTCTATTTAAACCTTTCTGTTGCAAAAAGGATGCTAATGTGATTCATAGTTTGTTTTGCATTCCATCTCTTACCGATTAGAATTATAGTCCATGGACATTGACAGCCATTAATTTGTTTCGTAGGTTTCAAGTATATATATATATATATTTTTTTTTTTTTTAAATTTTTTGAAGCTATGCAATTTGCTGGAATACAAATTTTGTATTTCCTTTCAAACAAACACATTCATGTGTGGAACTAGAAGTTCAGCTATTGAAGTAAGTTGAATAAATATATGTTAATTTCAGGTAGGTTGGGCTGACATAGTCGTTTCAGTGCTACAGGTTATTTATTTGTGTACATCATTGTATCTATATGCTTGTATAATATAATTATACACTTTTGTCAATTTTCTGTTTTCAGTTTGTACAGACCATCTTCTTTATTGTACATAGTCATTAAATGAAGTTGTTGATTCGTGATTCCTTTGATGGTTTTTCATTTCTTTTTGTTTTGTTCCATGAACTTGAATTACAGTGTTTTGATATATCGATGTCTACGTACGGTCATTTCCACAATGCCAGTGTACAGTGCCACGTGCTGTTGAACAGTATTTCGCATAGCTCATAAATACAGATTTTATCCGCTGATTGAGTGAGAAACAATGTTGCAGATTGCAGTATGAATTTTTCAGATTGATGATAAATGCTATATATTTTCAATATATGTATTTGTTGATTAAGAAAAAATGTTAGGTTATATGTTATTTATCTTCTTATACTTTAACACAATTTTATATCTTGAGCTTTATAGCATAATTGCCCAACTCATTTTTTAAGCTTGTGAGAAAAAAGGAAAAAACACTTTCTTTATCAAACATGAAATAATGTTTTAATGTTATTCTAATGGTAACTCCAAACATATATGTAAACAAATTTTCAAAAACAATTTAATGTAATAATGATATACAAATATATATTTATATCTAGCAGAGAATGGGTCAAACAAATGAGTTAGGCAGATATTGATTATGGGCTGTAACGAGCGTTCTTATTCACTGTATGACGTAGACAATAATGCAGGGTGAAGATGTAGTGTTAGGGACCTCAGTTATGTAGATATCTCATTTTGGGCAAAATATGAGTTAGGCATTTATGTATTCGGCTAACGATTGCTAGTGGAAAATCACAATCTTTGTTTATATAATATTAAAGTGAGGACAGGAATCAAACAGAGTCTGGCAATATCAACTTCAAGCAATATGCATGGAGTTAAAGTCTCCAGACTCAGTTTAAGTCTTAAGTCCAGACTTTAAAATGTTACAAGCGTAAGGCCATAATTATAACTGTTGATGTCCTTGTAAGTGGAGATAAATCTACGATTTTTTTCCTATGTTAGAGTATATCAAAGGGAGATAATTGTATTGCAGTTGGCTAATGTAACCAATTTCAGCAATTCCATTGTCTTCTATACTAACCAAAACAGAAAGTATGCATGTAATCAATGGTCATTTATTTCATAAATCAGATGACATTCATGGCAGAAATTCTGGATTTACATAACCACACCATTTAGGAGGTGGGTGTGCAGTAATATCAAAAGTTACACAAGTGTTTGCTGCTAATGGAAATGCTGAAATGGAACATTAAAAAAATATATATATTCATCATACATACTTTCTTTTTTGGTTAAGTATATAATACAATTCTTTAGGGGTGCATCGATATACTGGTGTATTGCAATATTTGCCGAGCGCAATACATACCACGATATGGTTCAGTGTATTGCAATATATCTACCTAATGAGTATCCATCTACAAAACATATAACTATGACAGTAAGGTATAAAAATAAAAAGTTAAACTTAATTAAAACATAAATTTACTGTGCCTATATGTTCTTTTCTTTCTTTTTTTCATCAGAAATTGGTACAGGTCTGCCTGCCTGAGATATATTTAGTAGTTAATATGATAGTATCAAAATATGACTTTATCACATCTTGGTAATTAATCAAACTGTATTGCAGTATGTATTGCAATATGGGTTTGTTGTATTGCAATATATCACAATACGGTTTTGGCCGTATCATTGCACCCCTACAATTCTTAAACCAGTATTAGGATCTGAGCACAAACAATGAAATATTGTGTCAATGCTAAAAGAAGACAGAGTGACTTTATGTTGTTGATATTACCTCATAATCTTCAGTATGATCTACCGGTGTAGCAGGAAATCACACTCCCTGTAAATCACCACTTGTGATTTCCTAGGAAATTACAAACCCCCATATATGGGATAGGTTATTAAAAAAAAAAAAATCTTTGTCTTTTTTGGCATTGGTAACAACAAAACATTTTGATACAATTTGCTTAATATTACAAAGTAGTATTTCAAACTAGATGTATACATCGAAAAAATACATCACTTGAATGGAGTTAATTGCATTTCACATGCGTATATGGGTTAGCGTTAGGGTCAGGGTTAGTGTTGGAATGATGCGATATCCAGGAGGTGGTTTGTTATTTCCTAGGAAATTACAAGTGGTGGTTTGTGATTTCCAGGGAGTTTGAAATTAACTGCTATACCGGTATTTATACACGTAGACCCTTAAAAATGTTTTCCTTTTTCTTTCTTTTTTTTTCTTTTCTTTTTTTGTGTGTTAGTTTTAATGTTGGTCATATATAAATATATAAAATAGTGTTTTCAGCCAGTTATTGTTGAATGATTTCCTGAGAAATGTTCAGATGGGAAAGTTAACTAAAGCAATAAGATTTAGTACTATTTCGGGTATGTATTTAGGGCTTGTTGAGAGGTTGCACAAATCTGTTATTGCAATAAGTCTTGGCTAGTGAATTGTTAATCTGGGCTAGTGAGAAATTTTACAATTGACTATTTATTGTATATTGAGCACTAGCGTACATATTTGTATATGTAAGAAAAATGTGACATTACTTAATATTATTAATAATAACCAGTCTTTGTTAATTCTTTTTTTTCGTTTCATAGTTGTTACCAAACCTTTGTTATTACCGAGTTAGTGTAATAGTTTATTTTTGTTTTACCGTGGCAAAACCATACATGTATATACTGAATAGCAAAAGAAATGTAAATGTGTTGTGTTTTTTAGATCCATAAAATCTCATGCTGCACACACTTTACACTTCTTTGTACGTGCCTTCAGTAAGCAAAACAGCCAACATCAAAATATGGTTAACTTTTATTCAATCAAACATTGCAAATTAAATTTGTGTTTCTTTTGTTGTTCAGTATTTAATGTAGGAAATATTGACAAAAGTAGGAATCCAAATATATTTATAGAGGTATCGTTAAATAAAACAAACAAAACATGTTTCTCCAGTATTACATGCACACACAGAAGTTAACATTTGAGATAGTATGTTGTATTTTACCTGTTAAGATAAGTACCTTCAGCATGGTTATACTTGTCAACAATTTCAAACACCTAAAAATAAGGAAAATAATTTTAAAATGTAATGAAAATATCTTGTCTAATACGCTAACAGAAACTGTCTCGCGAATGGAAATCAGAATTGCCTGATTTTTCTTCCGGTTCTTTTTCCCTTGTGTTGCTTGTGTATCTAATTAAAGGAATAATACATGGTGCACAATAAATAATTTAACATTTTTAGCAATATATTGTGACAATATAACCTTACCCTTATCTGGCTTCGGTAGTGCAGTGGTTAAGGTATCTGACTCATGGCTGGTAGGTACTGGGATCAAATCTTAGTCGAGGCATGGGCTTTTTAAAATCAGTATCGGCTACAACCAAGCGTGAGTGCTCCGGAAGGATCAGTGGATAGGTGTATACCACTTATCGATCAGTAGTCTACAACTGGTTTATTAAAGGTCGTGGTATGTGGTATGTGCTATCCTGTCTGTGCGATTGTGCATATAAAAGATCATGTGTTGCTTATCGATAAAAGAAGTTGCATTGGTGTGGCAGCAGCAGTTTCGTCTCTTCTGTACAGATAGCACAGAAAGCTGGAGACTAGCGTATATAT
>JAULBS010156615.1:0-11830 GCA_032355785.1 Symmetromphalus regularis | reverse complement strand
AATGCATCGAAATTACGAATGCCAGACTGGAAGTTAAGGTTGCCTTTTATGCAGATAGCCAGCAGGGATCGCACGTGCATATTGCCCTCAGCGAGAATTGTTAGCACGTGCATCCCACACTTGTCTATTAAGCTGCGTTTCTGCGATTTATTCCAATCAAACTTCAATCGAAAATTCACATCTGTGTCTCAGAAATGAACCTTCATGACCTTTTTATTTTTATTTTATGTACAGGAAATATCCTGAATGTTATTGTGGGTTTTATTTACATTGGTAAATAATGCGTTTCTTCAAGTTTTCATATTGGGGCAGAGGGAACTCTAAAATTAATGTTGTGATATTTCCTTTTGATGATTGTTTTTTATTTACCCAATAAGTAATATATAATGTGTACCACTAAAATACGAAACGTCAAAACAAGTGGCTTGAAATTAGGGCAATGACCTTCAGGGTCAGATTACCTGCTTAAAATGCCATTCCGTGGGGATTAGAGCCAGAACTTTCATTCCCAAAACAATTTTGTGTTACCATAGTTAATAAATCTTAACTTCCTTTTGATCCCTCCCTCTTTCAATATTAAAATTCTTGAACCACAACTAGTTTATCAAAACCCGTATGTTGTGCAATCCTGTCTGTGAGATTATGCATATAAATGATCTCTTGCTATTTATCGGTAATAGTGGTGGCAGCGAGTTTCGTCTCTCTTACTAACACTAACCTCTGTTCAGGACAGACAGCACAGGAAGCTGAGTTATGTACCTAGGATAGTGTGGTTGAACCTTAATTGGATAAAAGCGCGAAAATAAATACAACCAACATTATCTGAATTTCTGTAATATATAATTTTACCTACCTGGTTTTGCTTAGTAAAAATGATTTCCGATTTCTTTTCTTGAAACAGTAATCAAGTTTATGTCCCAACATTCTACATAATTTCACTCAGCAAACAACACAGACTAGATAACAGGAAAGGTTTGTTTTTGATGAACAAAATGCATGTACGTAATATAACCAAATCTTGCTTATTTGACGAGCACTAGCTTTTTACCACACATTTATAGTCAGTCGTCTCAAGCAATGCAATCATTATTCATAGAATTCATAGGATTTCGCAGACGTATAATTTCTCTGTGAATGACAATATGCATTTATGAAGTATCTTTCTCTTCACTTCACTTCAATTTCAACTTCGTGTTACACAATTGAACCTGTCTATAACTGTTATCCATGCTCCTAGGCAAGGGCGAAAATCCTTTCCTGAAAGTTGGGTGACGGTTCATCCCCACTGTCCAAAAAGTGGGGGGACGAACAATCCCGCTGTCCTCCCCCTTCCCCCCGCCCCACCCCCACATGTTAGAACCCTTTTGCACTTGGGTATATTTGCTCTAAGACGATATGGTTACATTGATACAATAAACAGAAATACTGGTAAAGATTATTATTTAGGCATTTTAATTTCAGTTTTTCCAATCAAAAAGTGGGTGGGGGTAATTATATAGGCGCTCCCAGCCCTGTCCAGAAAGTGGTGGGACGTGTCCTCTCGGGATCTATGCCCATGCTCCCAGCCCTGTCCAGAAAGTGGTGGGACGTGTCCTCCCGGGATCTACGCCCATGCTCCCAGCCCTGTCCAGAAAGTGGTGGGACGTGTCCTCTCGGGATGTACGCCCATGCTCCCAGCCCTGTCCAGAAAGTGGTGGGACGTGTCCTTCCGGGATCTACGCCCATGCTCCCAGTCCTTTCCAGAAAGTGGTGGGACGTGTCATTCCGGGATCTACGCCCATGCTCCCAGCCCTTTCCAGAAAGTGGTGGGACGTGTCATTCCGGGATCTACGCCCATGCTCACAGCCCTGTCCAGAAAGTGGTGGGACGTGTCCTCCCGGGATCTACGCCCATGCTCCCAGGCCAGAACGGGGTGTTAGATGTGCCAGTTGGCATGGGCCTACAATTTGGAGAGAGCATACACTCCCTGGTATTTAGTATTAATTAAGAATACTTAATAAGCAGTTTGAAATGAGAGCCTAAATTTCACAGCTAACATGGGCCTATTACCAGCTTTGCACGGGCCTGCATGCACCCACGGACGGACCAAGCAAACCTTAATAGGGGCATGTACACCTTGGACGCTCAAAAATCGTCATACTCCTATGTATTTGCATAGTCAACATGCAGTGGTAACAACTTTGCAGGAACATTGACTATATCTTATACAATAACACAAATATCAAATATAAGCAAGAAAATAAGTTCAACCAACAAATTAAGGTTCAAGCATGCTGTCCTGGGTACACAATTCTGCGTCCTGTGTTGTCAATCTAGGACAGAAGTTAGTATTAGTAATAAAAACGAAATCCACTGCTGCCACACTAATCGATAAGAAGTCAAAGAAGTCCAACCGCTCCTCCCCCACCCCAACCCCTTACTTCCAAGAAGCGATTGTCGCGCATTTGTTACAAAAAAGTTAATAAAGTAAGATCCAGTGTACATGTTTAATATGTTTTGATTGTTTTCACAGATATGTTTAAAATATATTGACAGCTGGCCACAAATGTCTTTCTCTCTTGTCACATGTTCAACTTTCTCCCACTCATGACAATCTCCCACTCATGAACTAAGAAACCACTGCTGCCTTGGGTTACGTTAGTGACAGCGTTGATCGCTTTAGGGTCTTAGGAAGTAATTGGGGAATAAACCTTATTATTATGGTGAGCTGTGTTGTGTTAGATGTTCAAGTTGAGTCCCGTATACACGGATAGTATATTATTATTGTCCATTACTCAGTTATAAATACACAACATGTAGAAATATACTATTCCCTGAATAGCTTCCTAGCAACGTTTTGTCTCCTCCGGAGAGGCTTAAGACTAAAGTCAGAATGTTGCATATTTGTCAAATGGTTCAGTGGCGGATCTACGAGTTTGCCCCAGGTGTCCGGGCTCCCTCTAAATTTTGCGATTTAAAAATCAAACATTATTAAAATTTTCTATTTATTTTATTATTATTTAACGTTAAAAATGAGTGGATTCTTTAGGGCCTCCGACCCTTAAATGGATTTTCTGGATCTGCCACTGTGGTTGCAAACAATCAAGGAGACTAGTGGGTTTTTTTTTTTGTGAGGAATAATACTCATAACATCAATTATAGCTAAAACTAATCTTTTCTTATACAATAACGCTAATATCAAATATCAGTAATGGATCGACGTTTTACAGTCGACAGTATACCCTTAATTAATTAAGTATGGCTGGCTGTGGAAATGTTTAATTATTACCAAAATTGTACATATTTATTACTATAATCCGTGTCACTCTGTGTGGCGGTATTTTTCTGGCTTCATGTGCTATAGTATTCCTACTATATATCTTCTGCATTTTAATTTTGGCGGACCCATTTTTTTCATTTCTTCTTTTTCAATTAAAACTCCTTATTAATCATGTAGTAATCAAAAGAAAAAAACATCGATAGTAGACGAGTTTTCCAGCAAATTCAAAGAAAACATTTTTTGTTAGGGGTGTAACGTTGTTACTGCTGTTCTTTACTATCAAATTATACAGTCGTAAACTAGTCTATGTTGCTATGGTATTGTACTGGGCTAAAACATTTGTCTTGTACTTTTTTTTTAAATAAAAATTGCATGCAAGCTCATGGAAACTTTACATATCCGTACAGTATTTTGGACTAGGCCACACGTATTGCAGATATATACTTCCGATTAATAAAATGGCAACAATTTCAATGTTAATATCGTAATGGAAATTTTAAGATTGAAAACTATGAACATATATGAACTATTTAGAAAGGATATTTGAATGGAAAAAAATTAGACCCCTTACAAACAATGGATTTATAGGGAATTTAAGGTAAATTATAAAAAAAAATTCTAACGTAGTAAAAAGGGAGATGCGGCGGTGAAGGGAATTAATTTACAATACACATATTAATATTTTCCACCCAAAAAGGACATATGTTATATGTAATATGTATTTATATTTAAAGATAATTAATATTTAAATGTTTAGTAAATATCTTAGGCTACTGGACCTGGTACTGGATGAGGTTAATATATTTGCATTTATTTAATTCTCTTTCTGTTACATATCTGTATGCATATTGATTCATCCGTTCCAACCAGTGGTCCACAACTGGTTCATCAAAAAGCCTCCTCCAGCCACACCTGTTTCGCCGTGCCTGCATTATAGACAACCCCTTCCCTGCAAATATTTCTACAGATGCACTTGAAACCAACATGCGCTTAGACAGAATGCACAAATCTCACTTACTTAGCTTAAGCAGCCTAATATTTGTCTGAGAATAACTAAACACAAAAAATAATTTCATTTAACATTTTAGAAACATGAGACATCTTAGCTAGGTGAGGTCCAATATATAATTAGTCATTTTCATTTTCTCATTGTCAAACGTAAATCCTAATAATGTACATAATTTTTTATTTAAAATAATTCAATAAAAACTTGGAGATAAGTGTTAAAATATTCAGTATTAAATTTAAAAAAATATTTACCTTTTTAAAAAAATAAAATGTTGACAAATTAAAAAGCCTTCCCTATTAGGCACCCTTCCCTATAAAAAGGCATCTATTTTTGTATATAATATTATATTAGAGGTTATTTTATTTTTAAATGTTCAGTTTCTTTGCTCTACAATAACCTGTTCATTCTTCGGCTAAACATAATTTAATAATGTTATTTATTTTTTAATTAAAATTAACAGTCACCACTAATAATCTTCTTTTTTTTTTAATTCATTAACGCGTAGAATTCATAAATGTCGAAAATTCACAAGTTATTTAGATTTTGTATAATATGTAATGTAAATATTCTGTACTATCGGTAACTTACAAACCCTGCCAACTATAGACAAATAAGTTTTCAGTTCGTATGTCTTCAAATTTGATGTTTATAAATAATCGTTGACAATTATTTGTTCACTTTGTGGTCTAAGGGGAACAACTCCATTTAATTAGCTACGCGTTACATTTGTAACAATGATAGGATAATAAAATTAGATTAAAAACACATACTCTCACCAAACGAAACAAACTTCTATTCTTGATTCACATCCTTCTGATATACGAAATATTAAAGGTTATTTATTTATTTCAATTTCTTTGCTCAGTGGTCGAATGGAAACAACCCTATAAGTGTCAACTATTTTTAGGAATGAAGATGTTAAATAGAGTTATCTCTCTTAGTACACTATCGGTCATTCTTATAGAAGTGCCACTTTTGTTTCTTTTAAACAGTTCTCACCGGCCTCCTTGGCTGGTAGGTACTGAGATCAAATGTCAGTCGAGGCATAGGATTTTTAATCTCAGTATCGGCTTCAACCCAGAGTGAATGCTCCGCAAGACTCAGTGGGTAGATGTATACTACTTACACCGACCAGTGGTACACAACTGGTTTAACAAAGGTCGTGGTATGTGCTATTCTGTTTGTGGGATAGTGCATATAAAAGATCTCTTGCTGTTTATAGAAAAGCAGCGGGTTTCGTGTCTCCTACTAACACTTGTTCTGGACAGACAGCACAGGAACCTGAGTTGTGTGCCCAGGAGAGCGTGCTTGAACCTTAATTGGATATAAGCACGAAAATAAATACAACCACCACCCCACCACCTTGAACAGTTCTTAGTAAAACAGTGGTGTTTCACCGCTTGTAAAAATTATTAATATGTTAATTAGCGTTAGCATTTCACATAAATTAGGAATATATAGATTAATTTTGATGCTTCAATAATTATTTCTTTTTATATATATACGTATTACATTTTGTAAAAATTAATAGAGTTATCTCTTTTAGACCATTACTTTACTAAACATTTGTAATTTATGTTGACTCCCAGCAAAATATTTCAAAAAAGTTAGTGGCAATAGGCCCGTAGGAATCGGGGGGTGGGCGTGGGCATTTTTGGGCCTTTTTTTCTTTCTTTTACATATTATTTGCCATTGTAACCAACATATATTATAATGCCCCCCCCCCCCACCCCCCCAAAGTAGTTCCTACGGTCCTGGGTATAGTGTGAGTGGGGCAAAATTTCAAAAGAATAAAGTAGTAATATTAAATAAAAAAATAGCGCTCTCTCTCCCTCACACAGAAAATCTCTCAATGTTCGAACATTCCACAGATTTTCAACATGACGGGTCAAATAAACGTTGCCATGTAACATTTTAGTATTTTTCTTGCTAATTAAAGTCATACTGTCCTCATCGGTAAATTAGATAATGTCTATTAATAGCATCATTAATTAGTTATCTACTTGTTATCCCCCTGTCCATTAACTTGCATTAAAAAAAATCATAATTTCACTGAGTTGCAACGTGTTAGGACGCGCAATACTTGCCTTGCCCCGGGCGCAGGTAACCCACGCTACGCCACTGCGTTATGTTTTGCATTACAGGCATAGCAGAAGCAAGTGAACATTGGGGGTGGGTGTGGGGTCGGGGGCTAACAGATTTTTACTCAAAGCGCCGAGTTTCGAGTGGATACGAGGTCATTCTTGATTCTATAATTATTGAGAGGGCTCTGCGTACCTGAAGACGTCATTTGCTTACATGCATTATAATTTATTTATTTTTTACTTATTTTTTTTATTTTTTACTTTTATTATTATTATTTTTTTATTATTATTATATTTTTATTTATTTTATTATTTTTTATTTTATTTTTTGTGACGATGAAAATAAAAGTCGACTATGAAGTTTAATTAAACAAACAAACAAACAAACAAACAAACAAACAACATTAAATCAATAATTAAATAAACAGACTCACGCCCAACCCGTCAGCCATCACTTTGTATTCTTTCCCATAATAATTTGGTCATTACTAACTTTGGATTGAAACAAAGAAAACCCCAACAACAATAAGTTGGTTAACCACCATCTACCTTTATTGAAAACAAAAATGGACTCTCTCCTTTCAAAATCCCTGATTCCGCTCCTGTAAATAAATATTTTTAAACAAAATTATAATTAATTATGCTGTATATGACTACTTTTTTTTCTTCTGTTTTTTTTTTTTTTTAAACAAGTAAAGGACGCTTTAAAATTTTACTGGCCTAAACAGAAACCAGGAAGTATGAGTAATTGTTTATTAAGGGAGAATACTCTGGTGTTTGTTTTGACACAGGCTGCCTTTGAGCGAGCAAAGTAAGAATAATCTTTCACCCGTCTGAAAAGAAATTGTACTATTTTTCTTGTTAAACGTCAAGTGTCTTTAACCTATGAATTGGATGTGATATGATATACGTTACAAGGGAAATGTTTGCTAAGGTTATAGCTGGATGTTTAGTTCAACACGTGTCTCGACAAGCTAAATTTACTCATAATAGTTTATCAATACCAGTACACGGAATACCGTAGTCCAACCGCCCGAACACATCCTATGTTTCGTGTACATTCCGCGAATCGAAAACGAAAGTCCTTCCAGAAATATGGCTGCTATGGTGTTTAGGATAGTCGATGTTTTTGTGATGGATCATTATATAAAGAACTAACTAATTCAAACATGAGTAACGACTCCCTTGAAGCTGGAAAATGCACAAACGGAAAACCTACATTCCATTGCAATATACACCGTGAGAAATGCAATTATTACTGTATGGAATGCCGATGTCACCTTTGCGCTGTGTGTGTGAATGGCAAACACCCTGACATACCACCCTCCCACCCGCGCCATGATGCACTCGAGATTCTTCCCACTAAGGCTGCTATTCAAAGGATGAAGGTAAGAGAAACACTGGTACTGCTCGGATCGATCAAGTTAGGTGGACACATTGGGCAATTTCTCTTTTCAGTGGTAGGCCTGTCTTAGGTTGTCTCTGGAAAGGAGCATTTAAAAGAACCCTTAATATTGACGGGCGTTGGGACGAAATTCATATTGGGGGTGGAGGGAGGAGGGGCGGGTGGTTCTCGTTTCTGAACATCAGAATGTGCCGGTGAATAATTCAACAATGAATAAAAAAAACTAATTTATGAAAATTATTGGTGGACCTGCAGCCCCAGCTCCAACGTGCCTGGTATTAATCAGAAAGAGTAGCCTATGTGGAAGTAGCGGATTTTATGTCTCACAATGACACAAACCATGTGTTCTTGACACCTTTTCAATATGATTAACCAGTGGCCTGGGGTGTGATTCATACCTAACGTTCTTATTAACCAATATTATATTTATATTATTATTATATTTATATTATTATTATATTTATATTATTATTATATTATATTATGTAATTGTGAAGAGGCAATTACATTTATATACTTTACAAATTAATAATGCAAGAGGCAATTTATAATGGTCATATATATTATCCTTTATCTGCAAATGAATTTTTAAAAGTTTATGGTTACTCCAACTTTGTAATAGTTTCATCTGTCAAGTAATATTTGTTTTTTCACATTTATTTAGATAGATTTACTGGAGAAAATAGAGAGCATGTCATCAGTACTGAATTCTGTTGATTACTATGGTGATGATCTCACCAACCAGAAGCTTTTATTAGAAGTAAGTATGGCAACATTATAAAGGAACATCAGGTGAACATGCCCGAGCAGAGAAGAGTAGAGGTCAGGTGGACCAATTGGCATAGACCTACAATTTTAAGGGGGCCCCCTGCCATTTAGCACTGATTAGAAAAATACTTAATAAGCAATTTGTAATGAGGGGTGCCTATATTTCCCATCTGGCCTGGGCCTATATTTCCCATCTGGCCTGTGCCTATATTTCCCATCTGGCCTGACCTATTACCAGCTGTGCTGGGGCCTGCAGGTGGATAAAACTGCAGGGTACCAAATAGTTAAATTAGCATAGGACAATCACTTTAAACATTATTGTATTATTATACAAGACTAGACTAGACTATTATATATAAGTTAATTTAAAAAATAATAAATACAATGTTACTTATTTTTTGAAGGAGGGGCATTCAGATGGATATTTTACCAATATGTATTTTTTATTTGAAAATTAATTAATAGTTTGCCTGGTTGGCTCGAAAGCACGAAATACAACAAGAATTTGTCTCTCTTCATGCCATGCTGATTGACCGAGAAGAGGAGATCATCACTAGAATGGAACAGGTTGGTGTGTACCTTTAGCATGAGCTACATCCGCTTCCTGGAAGTGGGGAGGGTGGGGGGGGGTCGTAGCTGGGGGCTTCCTGGAAGTGGGAGATAGATATGGGAGAGGGGGCAAGCATGCATCCCCCCTCTTAATTTGTTTTTTAAAATCCCAGCTTTTTGAAATGCCTTTTCTGGCTAAAACCAACAAACTTTAAAAGACCCCCTTTGTACTTCCGTATATTTGCACTAAGATGACATGGTTAAGTGTTACATTGATACAATAAAGAGAAATATTGGAAAAGATTATTATTTAGGCATGTTATTTAAATTTTTCAAAGCAAAAAATGGGTGGGTGGATAATTATATAGGCATCCATCCCTGTCCAAAAGGTGGAGGGAGATGTGTCCCTCACAGGATTTACACCCATGACCGTAACGGCAAACCAGCCAGTAACTTGAAAAAATAGAGAGAACCTGAAAAACTCAGATAATTTCAGATTTGCTGAATTTTGCTAATTTTCTGAAAATCCTGAAAAAACTAGTGTTTATGTCATGTGACCAGCTTTGGCATCTTGCTTATTATCAATGTTTTTAAAATAATAATGAATTATGGTCATGGATAAATAAATCAAGAAAAAATAACAGCTTTTTTTTTTCCTTTTGAAGGTGTGACGTATATATTTTGAGTCAGGTGACAGGTATTCCCCCAATTCTATTTTGGGACTAATTCTTCCTAAAACGAGACCATTCAGTCGGGAACTTCCGACGGCAGAAATTGTTTCACCGAAAACATATGAGAAGTTCCTATCTTGAAATTTGAAAATTGGGGGTGGAGGGGTGGGTGTTCCCGTTTCTGTACATCAGAATGTGCCGGTGAATAATTCAACAATGAATAAAAAAACAAATTTATGAAAACATATGAGAAGTACCGATCTTGAAATTTGAAAATTTTAAATGTCAAAAAAAATTTATCGACTGATTCAGTCAAAACGTCATATGTGATACGAAAGTGAGATCTAGTATCACAAATGCATGTAAGTTTCATTCATAATCAATATTTAGACAATTAGCCCCTTAAATTACGTGGGACTATGCCCACGGAATTTAAGGGGTTTTGTGCTCTATATATTGATTATTGTTAAATTATTATGCTTTTAATAACTATCACTGTATTGTATCTGTACACATTTATTTTGTGTATTTATTATTATTATTATTTCTTGCTCCTGTTAACCACGTCCAACCATTGCATTATTCACTCCCTCATATGTCGTAGAATACGGCATGAGAGTAATAAAATCTTTGTTTGTTCTTTGAAGCTATCCCACATTTATCTTGAAATCAAAAGATATTCCACATAAAAGTTGTGTCTAGGTGAGAAACAGTTTTGGCCCTTTTCTTCATTATCTGCTAGCCCAGCTTATACCCTTTTGGTTCTGAAGCTGCGAAATATTGAATTATATTAGGACAGGGAGTACGTCATTAGTGAATATAGATCAATATATTACTTTGATTGTAATTAAGGAAAATACATTAAGTGCCAAGGTCATCCATACATCGAAAACAGATATCAACGATGATGATAAAAAAATATTGATCATTGCAATCAATGGTACGCAGAATCTGAGAAAGACAATCATTGAATATATATTAATTATAACATATATTGAGTTATCCATAAAACAAACAAAGCATTGGATAGAATGACCGATTGTAATACCACTAAAAAGAGCATTCTTAATGATTAAAAGGTTTTCTTCCAGTATTTTGTTTTCACATGCAAACGAAAATAGAGTTACATTTATATTTTGTTTAAAGGAATACTGAAGTCTACAGTGTTCTATATAAAATGGATTAATGTCTTTACAAGGTGTTAGTTAAAAATATATATAAATTAAAACAAAAATGTCTTTGTACTTAAAAACGCTTTTTCTGTGTTCAAAAGTAAGAAATGGAATTTCTTTTCGTAAGAATATAGTCGTACTGCATGACGTCAGACCAGAACACGCATTGTATAATAGCAGCTCTTTCCAGTGAATAAGGTAATTGTTATTATGTCTTTGTTGGCGATAAATCGTATTTCTGAATGAAAAAGTTATTATCTTTGTATTACAGTTCGTGCTGAAAAAAGGTCCAAATTAAACCAGAAATGTGTAATCGTTAACTTTAAAAACTGTCGTCTGAACGAAGTTACACAACCATGTCCATTTGCCTACAACTGCCGCACGAACACTAGTCAGTTTCCTTCCAATTTATTGTAAAATATCCGCCCGATGATAATGAAATCTCAAACTCGGATCCACTATCACTATCTAATCGTTCAGGCTCGAACATAAACAGTTGGTAAGCCATCTATTAACGCAAACAAAACTATAAACAACACTGAAATGAATCTTTCCGATACACGCGATAATATTGTTTTCACTTGTTATTGTTCAGGTCCTACGTCACACCTCGCATCATGCAGCTCTTTCTCGCGCATCAATCTTATTCATGCCATGAGTAAGAATCCGTGTTTGTAATGTTCATTAATCCTAAATCCATGTATGTATTAAATATTTTATTGCACTATTCTTATTTCTGAAGAAAAAACCAATAAATTTCATATGCTGCTCTGTAGACTTCAGCATTCCTTTAAAGAAGAGAGAGAGAGTGAGAGAGAGAGAGAGAGAGAGAGAGAGAGGGAGAGAGAGAGATATGGAGAGACACAGAGAGAGAGAGAGAGAGAGAGAGAGAGAGAGAGAGAGAGAGAGAGAG
>JAULBS010156593.1:0-11831 GCA_032355785.1 Symmetromphalus regularis | reverse complement strand
GGTTTGAAAACATGACAAGTATGACTCAGTACAATGTATCTAAACTTGATAGTAAGTGGTTTGAAAACATGACAAGTGTGACTCAGTACAATGTATCTACACCTGAAAGTAAATGGTTTGAAAACATGACAAGTATGACTCAGTACAATGTATCTAAACTTGATAGTAAGTGGTTTGAAAACATGACAAGTATGACACTCAGTACAATGTATCTAAACTTGATAGTAAGTGGTTTGAAAACATGACAAGTGTGACCACCCAGAGAATATCAGCTGAAATCTCTGCCATTGTAAACTTAAAAACCTGTTTACTCAGCACCTAAAGTACATTAATTCTCATCCCTGTAATATTTACAGTAAATTTGCCATCCATTTTAAGTTAAAACTTATTTATTTATTTAATGACCCCCCCTTCCCCAGCACAAAAGCAAACATCGCCCTATTGTGGGTAAAGTTAAACAAGTCATATTTATAAATAACTAATCATAGTATGCTTTTGTTTTGTTTTGTTTAATGACACCACAAGAGCACATTGATTTATTAATCACTGGCCACTGGCATCTGCTTGTGAGACCAACATTCTACCTCTGGACCACCGAGGCTCACAATCACAATATGCAGACAAAAAAAAAGTATTATATTATTTTTTGTAATTTGTTGTGATTTTTGTTAGTTGAAAACTGACCAGCAAAAACAAAGATAAATGAAACAAAAACCTATAAACAGTAAAGTCATACATAGGAAAATCAAAATCTTACCTATAAACTGGTTTATATTTTGCTTCCCGACCCTTGTCAGACAGCAGTAACTCATATTTAAATTCAGAAGGGTCAAGGTCACTAGAATCACAATCGGGAGGAGATATCTGTATCAAGGCACTTCTAGCCTCTATATCAGTTACCTGCAACAGATGACACAATTCCTCAAATTCAAATCATCATTTAAATTATCTTCCATTTTTTTCACACTTTTCAAGAGTGAACAAAACATACTCTTTTATCGGACTCCCTCGCTCCATCCCTCCATCCCCCAAAAAGCATACAAAGTAAAAAACCAATTAATGATTTAAAAATAGTATTATAAACATTTTTTTTTAATTTAACCACATCTTGCCAAAGTACATTTTGTACGCTCGTGAAAATTATGAAAAAAATGGATGACCCCTTAACCGAGAGCTGCAAAGAAGTTCTTTTTTGAGACTGAACATGATGACATGACTGGGCAATACGATGACATGACTGGGCAATACGATGACATGACTGGGCAATACGATGACATGACTGGGCAATACGATGACATGACTTGGCAATATTAGCCTACCCAAGTGGATTTTATGATTAATGATTGTTTAACGATCCCCAAGCAAACTGGATTTTAAAGAAAGGAAAGAGAGACTTGTTTAACGATGACCCAACACTTTAATCAGTGGATCTTTGGTGACAACCTCGCAGCAGTTGTAACACATGGTTCACACAAAGAATTTATTAATGCCACATAGGCTACTCTTTCCTGCAAGCAGCAAGTTGTCTTTTATATGCACCATCTCACAGCTGTGGACCACAAGAAAACACATACCACAACCTCTTCTATAAAGTATGAGGATCACCGAATCTAATGTGGATTATTCCAAAGTGACCACTACAAGAGATTGATCTTATAACATGTCACATCTCAGTCTATTTCTTCCACTAAGCTATTAAGTTAACTTTCGAACTTACTACATTTTCAGATTTATATTTATGGTGAAGCTGTTATGTTTTTGTCTTTACAGAACAGGAACAATAATATTAACTCACTTGATGAAGTGGGTATGTAGTGAGAATGTAAGCACAATATTTATAAAAAATACATGTAGACAATCTTTACTTTTAATATTGAGGTCAAAAACAGATTTTATGAGATATACATGAAGATAGTTAATTCCAACCTTCTGGACAAACATTTTCTCGCTTGAGTTGAAAGTACCTAATCTGTACCTCATAGTGGTGACAGACTCTGTTGTTACTTACCCTGGGAGGGGGCATATTTGAAAGATATTGTAAAATAAGGGAATTGTCCTCTTCTGGTTCTGTTGGACCATTTTCTGTTGGGGACATATTAGACACGTTGTTTCCATGGTGAACTTCTCCATTCACTGTAAACAAACAAAGTTATTAATTTTAAAAAATCGTTATTTAAGGAGGTAATTGTTTTTTTTGTTGCCAAGATGGTTTGTCAAACATTTGAATGACTTTGGCCTACTTATTACTTTTACTCCCTCTCCCCATTACACAACCCTACTTTTATTTAGGATTCTAGCATGTAAGGTATTTAAAACAGTACCACAGCTGTAAAATTCATGGAACATATTTAGTATCATATTGCAATCTCTACACAATTCTAATACAAAATGACCATTGCAGCAGATCAAAACAATTTTAATGACTATTCCTTGAAATTTAGTAGTCTCGGTCTTACTGAACCTGGTTTCATTAAAAGAAAGTTTTTAATCTTTAAAATACTATTTGCCTTTCTGAATACAGTATAGTTAAAACATTTAATCATCTGGTGATTTTTAATCCCTGTTTCCTAAACTTCCTGACTTACAAAAACTGAATTCCTGTTAATAAAGCATACGTGCTTTACTTTTCTTTGTGGTATTTGTACGATACATTCAAAGAAGAAATCTGAAGTTACCACACAAGCTACTCTTTTATATTAGCAGCAATGTGTCTCTTAGACACTTTTTTCCATGGACAGAACAGTACTTATTGCTGGAATATTTATGTCCTTAGATATACAAGTAACCCTGGGAATGACATACAAATAGAGAAACATAGTTCTGTTTTAAAAAATATCCAGTTTCTAGATAAATAAAGATAAAATCTCTTTGGTATAAAAACATAACACAAGACATCTTGAGAAACCCACCACAAACAGTGATATTATGCAGATTGACAGAGAAGTTAACGACTCGTTAAGTTTATACATTTTATTTTACATACATGAGGACCTGCCTTGGCAAAACATCACAATTTGCTATTTGACAAAAGTTAAAGGGCAAAGGAATTATAAACTATACTGATTTATTTTTAAACATTTTGTTTCCATCTCAACTGAAGCAATTAACTAAACATTGATGTTTACGATGCGTGATGTCTGCCAGGCAGTGTTGTGCTGACTGGACACTTTTCAAAGTGCGTGTGTACATGACTAAATGCATGCCGTAAACCTAGTATGTATGGGTGGAGCTGCTGAGAATATTTCTCACACCATGTTACTCCCACAATGCACTTTACAGATAACGGTCCGTAATGCTTCTAAAGAATGCAGCCTGTATGTCGTTTTAAATGCTTAAAGAATGTCAAAATTAAAACCATGTACTGGAAGTTGGACTTGAACCTTGATAAAGAAAAGTGTCTGGGTAACGTTAGTTTTGATTTAACTATACCACTTATAACACAGAAGTATGGGCATTTAAACAACAGATCGAAAATGTAAAAGTTGTTTTGTCAATGTGAGAGTCATTTTCTTCTATAATTACTGCATGCATGGACAAAGAGTTATAAGGGAAATTTAAATTGTGCTATTGTACGGTAACATTTGTTACCACCCAGATAAAAATGTATTTTTAATTACTGCTTGAACTAATAAACAAAAGGTTTGCAGTAACATTCAGTTTTATCACTTAAGTCAAAAAAAATTATTTAATTATTGCATATACTAGCAAACAAATGTTTAAAGAGAAATTTGAAATCATGCCTGGAAATAATCATCCATTGACAAATTAAAGTTCAAAGGGAAATTTAAAATATTTTCTGCATAGTAAAATCTATCACTACTCACCTGCAAGTCCAAAATGTATTTTTTATTAAAGGTATTATGTTGACAAACAAAATTTAAGAGAATTTTTTATCTGTCACTTTTCAAATTTGTCACTGTTTACAAGCAAGACCAAACCATACCTTTAATTACTGCATTATGCAGATAAACAAAAAAGTTAAAAGGGAAATTTTAATTGAGTTAACTGCACAATAACAAGACAATTTTCTCGTTTATCTTATCTTATGATGAGGTCACTGTAACCAGAGAAGTGGGAGTTATGCAGACTTCATTGACGTCAGCTATTTGTCAAATGTGGTTCTGAGAACTGGGTTACCAAGAAAAGACATAAATATTTTAACTGGCTTTTTTTCATCTGTGATCAGAGAAACATATGTTTTTCACTTTACAGTGAGTGTTATTGCTAGATATTTATAACACACAGAAATGTTGTAGTCAGCGTATACAAGCCGTATATTTGTCGCTTTAATAACCACAGATCTGGGTGGACACAATTATAAATGAGTTCTAGACTAAAATTATGAATTAAGGACTAATTTACCTGCTTTATAAAGATTCATATGAGTTCTGCACTAAAATTATGAATTAGAACTAATTTTTCTGTTATCTGCGTCCTACACTAAAATAATCAATTAGGGACTGTTTTTTTTAATGCTGTATGTAGATGTTTTAGTCCTAAAGTACAATTAAAAATTAAGGACTCATTTATTTCTGTTTAATAAGACGGAGGTTTTGACTCGTCAGGACTTGTAAAAATTACATGAACTATGGTTTTTATCTGTGCAATGTTTATACAAAATGACATTAGTGTAATGTTTTTAATTTGTGTATTGGTGTGTGTAGGATCTTTTTAGCATTCATTATGACATAAAGGAAAAATAATTATAATTAATCCTTCAAAAATTATTTTTAACTCTCCTTCAAAGACAAGGTCTTTACTCTTTTTCTAAATTTTATAAACCACTTGTAAATATTGCATGAAGTGTGTAACTCAGGTTGATTAAAATATATATACATAAAGAATTTTATTTCTAAATTTATAGATTTTATACCTATGGCTCTGAATGTGGGAAATTTACTGGAATTTTTAGTCTAAAATTTAGAATTAAAAATAACACATTCTTTAGAAAATGAACAGGAATAGAAAAGAAAGGATTTTTTAACAACATAAAGTTTTAATTTGTTTTATTCAGTGGGAAGTAGGTGCCAGACATAGGTTATTTTCCAATTTGTGGTCTTTACAATCAACCCACAACTGCCACATACATGTAGGCTACTCTTTCCTATTAGTAGCAAGGAATCTTTTATATATATCCTTTCCCACAGACAAGACAGTACAAACCACAACATTTGATGAACCTGTTGTGGACCACTGGTCTGTACAGGTGGTATACACCTACCCACTGAGCCTTGCAGAGCACTCACTCTGGGTTGGAGCTGATACTAAGATTTAAAATCCCATGTCTCGACTGAAATGTGATCAGTACCTATTAGTCGTGAGACAGACAGCTTATCCTCTATGTCAATTAACCAGGCCGATGTAGGGGAATGATGCTCATATTGGAGTCTAGTAGTGTATGTGATAAAATTCTGGGTTGTATATGTAAACTCAGGATGGTATATGTATGCACCAGCTTGCCTGGTTACTAAATTAGGAAAACATAGGTTGTTTAACAGCACCCCAGCACACTGTTTATTCAGACTCATGGTCTTTAGAAGAAACCTGCTACACCACATTAGCTACTCTTTTCATTTAGCAGCAAGGGATCTTCTATATGTGCTGTCCCACAGACAGGAGAGCACATGCTACAGCCTTTGGTGAACCAGTTGTGGACCACTGGTTGGTGCAAGTAGTGTACACAAACCCATTAAGCCTTGCTGAGCACTCACTCTCGGGTGGAGCCCGCATCAAGATTAAAAATCTCATGCTTTGACTGAGATTTGATCCCAACACCTACCAGCCATAAGTCCAACAGTGGAACCAATTTGCCAGTGGGGCAGATACTGAATTAGATGAAATGATAGCAGAATGATCACTTCATAGTGTGTCATCTTGAAACCTTCAATGTATAGCTCAGACAACTTTATATAATTAACCACTTCTTATAAATAATTAAATCACCACGTGCTATTTTTTTCCCCAACACTCCCATTCAAGCTCCACAAATGATTAGTAACAGCCATGTTTTGTTTCATTCTATATATTGGACAGAGCACATAAAGACCCTTGCTGCTAATGAGTAAAATTAGCCTGTAGGTAGCAGGTTTCTGCTGTATATCGTTAGTCACAAATACTTAAGTTGGACACCTAATAGTAATAGTGACAGCTGCTGATTAAAAAATGTGCTGGGTTGTTATTAACTAGCATTCCGTTTCTTTTTGTTTTTTGATAACCCCACTGCTCCTCAGTTGGGAACACTGCCACAGAGCTGCAACCAATACCTGCCAATAGAGACTTACGAAAGAAGGGGAACGTAGAATGTTAAAATATCACAAGTTTCTCTCCCATCCCCCACCAATATGATGAATGCAACAATGGTAAGGAAACAATCTTGGAATTTCAATTTGTTTTAGACACTCCCTACCGCATTGTTTGATCATCTGCTGCAAAGTGTCAAACATGCTAAATACAGCATAGTCTACATATAAAACCTGCTTAAACTTATATTGATATAGGAAACATTTTTTTTTATAGCAGGATAGAGGGTTTCTTTTAATATACATGTATATTTACTTTTCATCAAATAGGATACTAGAGCACATGACAAGGATTGACATGTAACTAGTGGAAAATTTGGCATTTTTTGTTTGTTTTTAAATCATCTATAACCAGAAGTCTAGATACATGTGCCCTTAAAATAATGATAAAAACTGCTTGTGCTCATTAGGATCAGGTGCATACTTAGGCCATAACAGCAAATGTAAAAGTTCTTAATGGGAAATTACTTCATTTTAATCTGTTTGACAAACCAGCACAAATAAATATCAGCTATTGGGTTAAATTCCATGTTAGTGAATCTCTATGGTCCAGTTGTAGAAGATTGAACTCTCAAGCTGATGACAGTAGCCAATCATTAATAAATCAGTGTGCTGTAGTGGTGTCGTTAAACAAAATAACCACAACCAAATTCCATGTTAGCACTAGTCTTAAAGACTTTTGCCTTCATAATACATTAACAATATTTAAATTATAATTAAATTTCTATTATAATCATTACAGTTTAAAAGGCATCTCATTGGTCAAGCCATTAGCAATGAGGTTTGTTCCTTTCTCTATGAACGTAAAATGACATGGTCATGGAACTTCTTTTTAACAGCTGTGTTTACAAATTATATGCCGAATGACACCCAAGTCTTTAAAAAATCAATAGTATTAAGCAAAGATAAATAATTTGCCTACTCTTTTAATAAAGATAATATTGATATTTTGGGCTACCAAATCCATAAAATTTAGTTATTAGACCAAACAAATAAAAATATACTTGTATGCGCCCAACACCATATTTAAATTCGACATGGAGACATTTTGACTTTTCTGAGATATTTGATCACAACTTTGACGACTTAATGACAAAAAATGAAGATGGGATAAAAGAAATGAAAAATAAGCTGGAATGCAACCCCTGAGCCAAACACGTCGCAGATGTCAACATCCAGGTTTAAGAAGTTACACATGTAACTGAGTATGATGTCATTTAAAAATATTTGTTCTTTAATATTCTTGAGCGTTATTTTGGCAATACTTTCCCAAAATAAATGTTAATAAAATATATACTTGTTTGTGTAATTACTAAAAATGTATGTCCCAAATTTAATTATAAGGAATGTCTATTATTTCTTTTAGATTCATCGGGGTATGAACTAAAAAAAACATCTGCAAACTGTGATTCTGTGAATTGGCAAAGCCGTTCACACAAACATATGAGGATGTGTTTTTTTGTTCATACCCTGATGAATCTAAAAAAAATAAGAGACATTCTTTAATAATATTCCAATATTTGTCTGTTTATTTAATGAATGGCCTATTGTTGCTTCCCTATGTCATATTTAGTTAACTGGACAAAAAAAAACTAAAAACTTTTAAGTAATTTTAAAAGAAAAAAGAAAACAAATTTCAATAAGAAGAATTGAAGATTCTTTTCTCTTTTTGCCTAAATTGACATTATTTTTACATTTGAATAAATTTACAAAATTAAAAAATATTTTTTTGTTTTGTTTTAAATTAAAGTACCACTACTACAGCTATATCTGTTTCCATTAGATACCCAATACCACACCAAATGTTTTACATACACTGAACTTGGTAAAATAACCTGATAAAAGAACAAACACCATGGTGACATGGCTAATAACAACTTTCTAGTGTGGGTTTATTTAATTGATTGATTTCTTATTGATCTGTTGGGGTGTCACTTACGATCTTGTGTTCCAGTCTAATCAAGCTGGTTATGAAAAGCAATTACACTGCACATTAGCGTCGCCCAGTAACTGTCTGCAAACATTACAACCATGCCAGTGATCAAACGGGCAACACTGGTCAATGCTACACGTAAGTCTTGCACCTCATTAAGCATTGTCAGACTCAGAGGCAACAGTTTATCAATCTGACACACAACTATGTGTTTGACACTGTACAGCTTCATGGTTGCACTGACCATCTTCATGTCAAAAGAGGACACAAATATTTTGTGGTAAATATTCAGAGGCTGTGATTGAGGTGATGTGTGAAATGATTGTTTAACGAAACTCCAGCACACCGTTTTTTAATTGCAGATATTAGGTGTCAAGACATACGATGTGCCCAGTTGTTCAAAGCAAGGTTAAACTAACCATGGGTTAGTTGAATATTTCAAAACCAAATTATAAATCATTAAAAAAAGTAATTGAAAAGACATGTTGAAAATTAGATTATTATAGCCTAAGGTATCCATAAATAATCAAATCAGAAGTATATATAAACTTTCTATGAAGATATTTTAAAGAGAAATATTTATCTACCCCATGGTTAGCTTAACAATGCTTTGAAATGGGCCCTGGTGATTTGTGATTTATGGTATTTAGAGGAAATCCACTACCGCCACATAGTCAACTCTTTCCTATCAGCAGC
Organism: Symmetromphalus regularis; assembly: GCA_032355785.1. Classification (NCBI taxonomy): domain Eukaryota; kingdom Metazoa; phylum Mollusca; class Gastropoda; order Neomphalida; family Neomphalidae; genus Symmetromphalus; species Symmetromphalus regularis. The sequence continues at coordinate 2,903 of JAULBS010156593.1, read as the reverse complement.
AAGGGATATTTTATATGTGCTTTCCCACAAACAGTGCTCCTCAAACAAAGAAGGAAAATAAAGAGAACAAACCTCCTGGACAGCGTCTCCGTGCAGGTGGCCGGGAAGGGTAGCCATCTGTACGCCGTCGTTCAAGTTTTTTCCGAACTCTGGCACGAGTGCGTAGCGTTCTGTCCTCTGTGGAATTGACTGGTGGACTGGGACCTTCGAAAGACATTGCAATGTTCAACAATAGCAAACAATATTACTATTATTACTATGCAACCAAGTTAATATTATGACAAAGTTCATTTACTTGCAAAAGAAAGATATCACAATGTAAAATAATAACAAATAATATCATTGGGGCAAAAAAAGTTAATATAATAACAGTTCATCCACTTGCAAAACAGGATCTCTGGAAGACATCACAATGTTCAATAACAGCAAACAGTGTGATGTTATTAATTACAATAACAGTTAATTCCTTCACACATCATAATTCTCAAAATAAGCAATGTCAGTGAAATATTTAAGATACTATTATAACAGTTTGTTCACTCATGTTCACACATGATTGTAATGCTAAAGAAGATAAAAACAAATACCCCCAAAAAGAAATTAATTATGATGACAGGTCATTTTCCATTTTCCAACAATACTTAACAGTTACTTATAATGAACTATTAATCACTTTTTCATGAAATTCATCCCAGTCACAAAGATTGGCAAGTACATGTACATGTAATTTGTGAAATCTTCTTCACTTATCTTTCACAGTCTTTAAAATATTCATTTGTAACTATTGAAAGCACAAGTAATGTTCACCAATTTTTCCTGTAATTCACTCTGAACCATGTATGCACAACGATCACAGAAAACTCCACAAATTTGGCCTTGGAAATTTATAATAGAATTTTTGGGATAAAAACACTTTATATCAAAGAATGATTCCATGCATATCAATTAACTGCAATCCTTCAACACAGACTGCAGTCTGTTCTATGAAATATTATCTACAAAGTAATTATCTTGAATGTAATATTTCTTGAAGGTCCGACAAACCACAAAATATCCAAATAAACAATTCATGCATGTCCGACAAAACTGATCAATATCCAATATCAGTTTGTAAGATCTAAAAATAGCCAAGCATCGAGGAATAGAGCTGGTCAGTTGATCTTGCCTAACCCGACTAGTAATTATGGTTGTGTATGACAGTGACAAACATAGCATATGGTCAAGTTCACGTCACAGCTTTGTCACTGCATCGGCTTTGTCACTGCATCATGTCATAACATGCATTACTGAACACAGGCACAACACTGAGAAACTCCACATGAGAAATAGGGGGAATTTCACATATGTTTAAACAATTATATATACATAAATGTTCATAATGTCTTGTATCCACGTCACTTCCCCCTTATTGGATCATGTCCTACTTCACTTCATTGAAAACAGGAACAACAAGAAGAAACTTCACATACACAAAAAAGATACTCCACATATGTTTAAAGGTGAAAACTGGTATTCAGAGTAAATAAATAAATAGAAGTCTTTCATCCATGTCACTTCCCCATTAACACATTATGTCATACTGTGTGAAGTCAAAGCGTAACACTGTGGAACTCCTAATACATCTAAATGTTTGATCTGGTACATAAATATGAGTTGCCTTTCCAGACTGATCTGTGCCTACGTGGCTCACTCAGGTGAGGCATGTCAACAGAATGGATACCTTGACCCACATACAAACAGCTAGGCTGAGATAGTACAGGTTTTATCAATGTATAGGTATTGTTAATAACGTTCATCTGACTAACATGTCATAATAATCGTAGCCTCGGTTTCATTTGTAACTCATTCACGTACAGTTCAGCTATACACAGCATTGTTACATAACAACTCGGAGGAACATTTATTTATTTATTTAACGACACACACACACACACCCCAACCGCTCTCCCACAACCAGCACAAAAGGGTCTCAGATGAACAAGTCAAAACAAAATTAACAAAAATGTTTATCTAATTTTTATGCACTAGATTTAAAATGGAAGATAGAAAAACTGTTGTTTCAATTATTCAATTTATTGCCCTGATTGACCAAGAAGCAGATTAGTCAAGAAATTATTTACTTATGTGGTTATCAGTGAGATGGTATCTCATTTTATTCTAACTTTTTTTGTAATGAACTGCAGACCATTTCCTGTTACAAATACACTTTAAAAAACAAACTTTTCACATAAATAAATATTAAGGATTTGTATACTATTATTTAAAAAAAAAAAAAAAGATGATTGTTACTGGGCTTAAAGGGGGGTGGAGGAGGACGAGATTGATATAAGCAGTTAGACACAAGGTCCTAGAAAGTGATTTTAGCATGTTTTGTTTTATTAACAAAGATATATTTAAATCACATTAATTAATATAAAAGAAATTTGGTTAGAGCAGGGGAGGGGAGAGGTGTTTGACATCCAAGGTCACTCCAAGTCCTGCACTCAGAGCATACGCTGTCAAGATGTTTTATATCAGTTATTAATTTGACAGATATCCTTCTACAAGTAGAACAGTAAATAGATGAACTGTTATTGTAATTAACAACATAATTAAACAGTTTTGCTACTTCGCATTTAAATGATGGTAATCTCACTATTTTCAGTAGAATGTATGCTAAACAAGCATTTTTATCACAATTAATTTTTTTATCTATTTTCCCATTGAATTGTTCAAAATGAGTATTGTGCAACTAGTGCAACGCACAGCTGATTTTACTACTGCCAACACTGGAAATCACATCTCAATAGAAAATAACAAGATCACAAAGAAAATATTTATTTAACACACAGCTGATTTTACTACTGCCAACACTGGAAATCACATCTCAATAGAAAATAACAAGATCACAAAGAAAATATTTA
>JAULBS010156582.1:0-11832 GCA_032355785.1 Symmetromphalus regularis | reverse complement strand
AGAGGAAAATTGGGTGATTTGTCGTAGAGTGGTCCCGGTAGTCCAGAGGAAAATTGGGTGATTTGTCGTAGAGTGGTTCCGGTAGACCAGAGGAAAATTGGGTGATTTGTCGTAGAGTGGTCCCGGTAGACCAGAGGAAAATTGGGTGATTTGTCGTAGAGTGGTTCCGGTAGTCCAGAGGAAAATTGGGTGATTTGTCGTGGAGTGGTCCCGGTAGACCAGAGGAAAATTGGGTGATTTGTCGTAGAGTGGTCCTGGTAGTGCAATGGTTAAGCTAGCGGACTCGCGGCTGGTAGGTACTGGGATCAAACCTCATTTTTGGTTTCGATATCGACTCCATCCCAGAGTTAGTGCTCCGTAAAGCTCAGTGGGTAGGTGCAATCCTGTCTGTTGGGTAGTGCATATAAAATATCCCTTGCTGCTTATCGATAAGAGTAGCTGTATTAGTGTGACGGCAGTGGGTTTCATCTCTCCTACTAACATTAACTTCTTTCCTGGACAGACAGCACAAGAAGCTGAACTGTGTTCCCAGGACAGCGTACATGAATATTAATTGGATATAAGGACGGAAATAAAGACAACCAACCAACCGTAGTTGATAAATCTATATTTGCTTTCTGTTTAGCGGGTGAGCAATGACGCACTGGATAACTTGTCGATTTTCATCTTAGCCAGAAGCAGATGGGATGTTGTTGATATAGTTAATCTTGAATTTTCTTCATGGAGATAGTATTCCGTCTGTTCTTAGTTGTTACATAAAATCGACTTATTTTATTGATCAAAGTTTGATGTGTTTACGTTTTGATTTGTCTGGGATGGTTAGAGGGCTGGGTGTTTGATCTTTGAATGATATATAATTACAAAAAATTACTCTGAACAAATAACAAAAATAATTGTAAGTGGACTTCTTTGTCCATTATGTTAATGACATACCGTTGTGGTGGGATAATCTGAAACATATTAAACAATAATTATAATAAACAATAATTATATTAAACAATTATATTAAGCAATTATAATAAACAATTATATTAAACAATTATATTAAACAATAATTATATTAAACAATTATATTAAGCAATTATAATAAACAATTATATTTAACAATTATATTAAACAATAATTATAATAAACAATTATATTAACAATAATTATATTAAACAATTATAATAAACAATTATAATATTAACAATAATTATATTAAACAATTATAATAAACAAGTATATCAAACAATTATAATAAACAATTATAATGAACAATTATATTAAACAATTATAATAAACAATATATTAAACAATTATAATAAACAATTGTATTAAGCAATTATAATAAACAATTATAATAAACAATAATATTAAGCAATTATAATAAACAATTATAATAAACAATTATATTAAACAATTGTAATAAACAATTATATTAAACAAATATAATAAACAATTATATTAAACAATTATATTAAACAATTATAATAAGCAACAATAATAAACAATTATATTAACAATAATTTTATTAAACAATTATATTAAAAATTATAATAAACAATTATATTAAACAATTATATTAAACAATTATCTATTCGTTTTACTCAAAATAAACAAAATATAGAAATAAGAATTGTTTAAATTTTATTTAGAGAAGAATGAATTCTATGTATAAGAAACTAAATTTGAATATAAATGTTGATATGAATGTATTATTTGATCTTGAAGAGGAATTAAGACATGATGAACAAAGTATTTGTAATTGTGCTGTACAGTGTTTTTAATAACACATACATGTATATATATAATATTAATTAGTGCGTACAGTGTTTTGAATAAAACATACGTTTATATAATATTAATTAGGGCGTACAGTGGTTTGAATAACACATACATGTTTATATAATATTAAATAGGGCGTACAGTGTTTTGAATAAAACATACATGTAAAGATAATATTAATTAGGGCAGATTGTGTTTTGAATCAGACATGATGTCGTTAAAATATAACCTTTCCTTTTTGTTTTTGTTAAATCAGTACACTTTAACATTAGTCTAGTCAGGACGAAAACTATCTGTTATAATTTGGTGGTTTTGTATACCGAAATTTGTCGTTTTATTATTACATTTTGAAAACATAACATCTCAGTCAATTTATATTAAACAGCGTTCACATAACTTTGTGATATTGTGGCATTTCTGGGCTTTTAATGTTTGCAATTCATCTGCATTAGTTTTTAAAAAGCATTCAAGTAATACATTATTTATACAATCTAATGTACGCTATTCCGTATGATTTGATTAATATTAACTTACTTTAATTGAAAAAGAGAGATATTACTAGTCTCCAAAATCACGTGATTATGACGTGACTGAAATAATTTGAGTAAAAGTAATAACGTTTGTATGTTGTTTTTTCTGCTTTAGAGAGAAACTTGAGAAAAGTGTTCATGGGCGCTACTGATACGGTGAATGAAGGTGATTGGCGCTGGGATGGTAGTAACAGAAAGGTAGTGATTAACGGCTGGCACACAGGTGAACCAAATAATCACGCAAGTGAAAACTGCGGCTCATTCTGGAAGTATCAAGGATGTAATGATTATCTATGCTCTCTATCAATTCCTTTTATTTGCGAAATATCGTACATTTAACATAATCAGCTGTTGAATATTTTGTGTGCTTTCTACGGATTTGGCACAAAAACAAACATACGATATTGGTATTTCTTTTTATTTTAAATTTATTAACAGTGGTCTTGAGAAGATGGCCTCTGTGCTGGGTTGTAATAATATATTCAAATGCTTTTGTTTGCAAATTTAATTATTCTATTTATTTTTTTAGTTTGGTTGTCCAGGCCCTGCCATAGAGGCCCGTATATATCTCCTTAGGCATAGATTCTGTCAGTTGATTTGAGTATGGGTAACCCTCAGATTCAAGAACCTACTAGGTGGAATTCCGAAATTTGTAGCGAACGCCAGAAATCCACCATTTTCTAAAATGGCCGCCATAAGGTCTCTGCCACAAACAAAACGCATACTAAATTTCATAGAAATGTGGTAGATGGATCATTTTGGGGTGTATTATTAGGTTTTTATGTATGCCTGAAACAGTGGCGACATTAAAAACATTTTAAAGGTTACTTAGTTACATAAATCCAAGATGGTCGCCAATTAAAGTCCGGGTTAGAGTTAGGGTTATATAGATATGTAGTAGAAGTGTGATTCAGGGGTCTTTTTGGGTGTTCACATGTGTGCTTGATAAAGTGTTGACAATGAAAATATTTCAGATGTTGCCAAGTTACCAAAATCCAAGATGGCCGCCGCCGAAAGTCCATTAAATATGAAAATGTGATTAACTTTAGACAGAAATGTAGCAGAAGGGTGATTGTGGTATCTGTTATTAGGTTTTTAGGTATGCCCGACACACTGATAGTGTTAAACAAACATTTGGACATTAGTCATCACTGTAAATGTCTGTACATCCAATGTCAGGGGGTCCTACCTATAACATCCTATGAATGTTGTTCTTTTATGCTCAAGCATAAATTATGCAAAAATAAGTCTAAGTAATATTTGTTTTGCCTGTAAAGCAAACAGCTACTAATAGACTTGTTAAGGAGTAAGTGTTAACCGGACTTATATCGTTGACACATACTCATCTTGTATTTTGGAATCTAACTAATGTCTGAATGTTTAACACTACCTCTGTATCAGACATACCTAAACACCTAATAACAGACACCAAAATCATCGTTCTGCTTCATTTATGTCTAAAGTTATTTACGTTTTCATATTTAATGGAATTTCGTTGGCGGCCTTCTTGGATTTTGTAAACGAGGTAACATTTGAAATATTTCCAGTGCCGACACTTTGTCAAGCACATATGAAAAAAAAAGTAAATCACGCTCCTACGATATATCTGTCAAAGGTTCTACACATTTGTATGTTTAACGGACTTTAATTAGCGGTCATCTTGGATTTCTGTAACTAAGCAACCTCTAAAATATTCTTAATGTCGCCACTGTATTAGGCATACCTGAAAACCTAATAATACACTACAAAATGATCCATCTACTACATTTCTATGAAATTTAGTATGCGTTTCCTTTGTGGCAGAGGCCTTATGGTGGCCATTTTAGAAAATGGCGGTTTTCTGGCGTTCACTACAAATTTCAGAATTCCACCTAGTAGATTCTTGAATCTGACGGTATCCCATACCCAAATCATCTGTCAGAATCTATGCCTAAGGAGATGTATACAGGCCTTTATGGCAGGGCCTGGACTAATAATATGACGCACAGTGTACGTTTTATTCCGTTTCGTTGTTCTTTTTATTGCCTTTTTCTGCTTTTTAACGACACCATTAGAGCACATTGATCTGTTTATCATCGGCTACTGGATGTCAAACGTTTGGTTATTTTGATACATTGTCAAGTGTGAGCCAGTATCCGTCGGGTTTTGAACCACTGTCTTTAGCTTGATAGTCCGATGCCCGACCACTGGACCACTGAAGCTCAAAGCACATAACTGAATGCTTTCTTTTATAGAGGATCGGTCCTGGTTGTCCTAACCAATGGTCCAACACCGCATTATCAAAGACTAGAATATGCTGTACTGTCTGTGGGAAAGCATATATAAAAGATCAGTTGCTGCTAATCGGAAAGAGTAGCATATGTGGTGGTAGGGTTTTCGTTTAAAGATAGATGTCTGACACCTAATAGCACCTGCATAAACAATGTGCATAAATTAAATTACAACATTATATCAACCACAACTTTTACAGCAATTTATCGCATTTTTCACTCGTTAACCCCAAACTTTGACACAAAATTGATGCACAATGACGTAGAAATTATTGTTATTTATTTAGAAAATTATTGATCTGCTTAAATATTAATATTACAACAATGCTGCAACACAATGGTCGGCCGTTTAAATATTAATAGTAGTCAGATGGCTTAGTGACATAATATTGACAGAGCGGACACAAGCACCAAATTTATTGTGGAAATACTTCATGTAAAGCCTGTAAAATTTTGCTTAGGAGTCCTTCCAAAATATTAACCCTTTCAGGGACAGACCCTGAAAATTGATTTGGGGGTGGGTGAAAATAATATTCTTCGGATTCTTTGACGTACAATATATATATATATATATATTTTTAAATAATAATCTATTAAAGAAAGCCTTCGCAAAATGTAGGGGGCACAGGCCCCTGCAATGGCGGATCTAGAACAAAATAAGAGGGTGGCTGGATAGGGATGGAGTCAATTTGCCGCTGATAAATTCGAAAAATTCATTGAATATGTTTGGAATGAACATGGAAAAAAAACCAAAAGACCAGAAAGGAGGGGGTGGCTTATCACCCAATTCACCCCCTTGGATCCACCACTGCCCTGGAGCCCCTACATCCATCTATGCCTTTGTTTACCAAGGGCACATATCATATTGTATGGTAGTAAGCGGACTCTGGTGGAAGAAAATATGACTTGCCTATTACATATGTATCAATTAACTACATTAAAAGTTACTGATATGTCAGACAGAGGTTTACATCTTTAAAACATGTAATTGCATGGGAAAGTAAGTAGTCTACCTTGCAAATAATACTTGACTAATGAAGTTTCTAATATGGTCTGTTCACCGGAAAAGGTTGTATACATCACAAATGGATCATCTGTTGTTCACGTGTCTGCACATTCAAACCAACCAATGGTAGATTGCGACCATGAAGATGTTATCGTAATTCTTTTAGAGGTAAAGGGAAGAAGTCAGCTTGGGAAGCATGGCAGGCTTATGATGAAGTTACCAATACATTCACCTATTTGGCAGATCACCCATTCTTAGATGTATATGAAGATTCTAATATCTTCAAGCACATTGAAAATCTTATAGTAGTATTATATGATAAATCAAGTTTGTCTTGTAATGTCAACACTATCAGAAAGGAGTTCTGTCAAAAGAAAGTATCAATAGATATCAATAGAAAGACTGACACCCACAAAAAATGCTGTGCTGAATCATGTGAAGCGTGCAATTTACAAAGCTGGAATATGGAGAAGCAGCACAATCACACAACAATCATACCTTCTCCAGAGGACTTTGGCTGGATCAAAGTATCACAGGTTTGGGTACCACAATGGATAAAGAGCTGGTTCACGGTGTCGATGGACGGTAGTTAATGTCTTCACAAGGCAAATTATTTTAGTTATTAATTTCCATGTATTTCTATGTATTTTCACAATGGCATAGTAATATAATGTTAAGTATGTAAATTTAAAGTGTGTATGTAATAAGTAATAATTATACCTACACTTTACGAGGTGTATCGGTTAATATCCTACAGTTTTGTTCGTGGGGCATCCTTGCTGCTTATCGATAAGAGTTGCTACATTATCTAGGATTCGTCTCTCATACCAACACTTACCTCATTCCTGGACAGACTGTACAAAAGCAGATTTATGTGTCCAAGTAATGTACTCAATAGAATGTATAATATATGATACTCCATGCAACGTAATAAGCCAAACAACAGCACGGCAACACAATGAGTAAGTTTAAATATTAATATTACAACACTACTTTTCACACAATCTTGATAATCAAATTTAACAGAACTCTAGTTAATACAGCATACAGTATGTCACTTTTACATTAAAACAATAAATAAATAATAAATGGTTGTCATATCAAATGTTCTTGTAAATATGTTTGCCCGTATTCAGCGTTACAAAACAATACAAATGTTATCATATAGTCAAATTAATATTAATGTGATTAATATGAGGTGACTTCAATCTAATTTAGTTGACTGGAAAGTGAACAGTCTTATTCGAGGTTCATTCATGTGTGTCCGCATAACCTGAGTGATTATATTGGATAGCCAATTACATGCAGTTAGAAATATAGATTTAAAGCAATTTAGTGCATTACTGTGTCGTTGTCAATAACATGCTTTGAAATATCGTGCATTCAAATAAAGTACAACGCCCGATACTTCAGAAAGCGTACCATTCATTAGAAAACTTAACATAGTAAATGTTGTATATTTGAATTATTTGACATTCTCCTCTCAATGAACAATATGGAAAGAATATAAAACCTGGATGGAAATATTCAACGATAATAGAATAGTCCACAAGACTGAAACGTAATACTAAACATTAGATGGAGAAACCAAGAAAAACATTGAGAGAAAGGTTTTAACTAGGAATGTCTTCAATCGTGAATTGACGATTTTATCTATATCTTCCTTCGCCTTTATTTTGTACTGAGATGCGGTTTTGAGCAACATAACGTGTGGCGTTTCGGATGTCAATGAATTGGTGAGAAAATTTACAACAGAACATTTGTTTACTGCACAATAACGTGGGAAATGTTTCTGGTTTTCCTCATTATATTTCTTGACATCTCTGAAGGGACTACAGGTTCGTGTCCTGTGTGCGCCAATATTAATCACTTCAAGCAATGGATAGACCATGACACTTCTCAGAACAGTACGTTTAAGATATTTAGAAATTTTGGATTACTGCGATGCGTTCAGCAATGCCTCTTCAGAACCCGATGTCAGACCATCAACTTTGATATTTCTACACAGATTTGCGAACTAAATGAACGACCTAATACAAGGAGATATCGCAGGAACGGGAGCATCTTTACCGAAAAGTCCTCTTGGCCACAGGTATGCGGTAACGTAGGTAGCGAGTGGGCAATTAGTGAAACTACCCTCCACCAGTATAAAATAAATAAGTGGTTTGTTTTAGACTAGAGTATATCACTGAAAATTTTACCGGTCGGGTCATTTTTGAATAAAAGTTTGTATCCAGTCCTATTAACCTATTTTAGGGGGGCTAATTACGAAAAAAATAGGATACTAAGCTGAATTATTAGTTTTTGACCCTCAAAAAATCGAAAAACAAAAAGGCCGCCCAAAAACGCCAGTTTTTTTCTGATTAAACATTTCACCTTGCAAAAGTATGTCCAAATTATTCCATCTATCAGCAAAATGGCCGCCAGATGGTTGAAAACAATGAAGATGGCTGCCACAATCTATATATTTAAGCCAGCCTGTGGGCAAGACAGGATCCACGTGTACCTCCATCCCATAACTCTACTACACAGTTTTAGGAAGCCCTAAGATGTCCTAAACATGAAATCAACTACTAACAGTAAACAAAACTGGAATCTACTACCCATATTTAACCAATATTGGAAGGTACTCCAAAAATGTTACGTTTTCGAAGACATGCAAAAATCTATATGCTAACTACTCTCTTCACCATGACGCCAACAAATGGTTTAGGGTCAAGTATTATATACCAACTAAAAGCTTATGATATGCTGGTTATCATGGTATATAGTAATGCAGGATTAGTGCAATTAATCAATGATTAAATCATCCTTAAAGAAATACACCCCATTTCTTATTTAGGCAATGTTTATATTTTCTTTTTGACAAAACTTCATCAACTGTAAGTGACATATTTAATATCTGCTTTCATTCTGCATTATTATAGCTTTCATTTCACACAACAATTAGCCACATAACATTCAAACTTAACGAGATATCATAGTTTAAACATTACCAGGTATATCAAATATTGCTATTGAGATGCATATTACCGACATAGTCTGTAGGCCAACGAGAGTCTCTATGCACACACACACACCATAATATTTGATGAATGGTACGATTTTGTTGCATCTGTTAAAAAGATGATTATTTTATAGCAAATTAGTCTTCTTTTAATCTTCTTTTTGGGGTGGAGGTGGGGGTGGAGGTTTGACTAGTACATACAGTACACACGGTAACTTCTCGGCACATTCTCAAAAAGAATGCCCAAATAGCCTTTTATATGCAAGGCGATATAGAGAGCACGAGATACTCCGTCTGTTTTTTCGGTATGTTTCCGCGTGCAGATGTGCGTAAACCTAGCACCGGCAAGTGTGTGTGTGTGTGTGTGTATGTGTGTGTGTGTGTGTGTGTGTGTGTGTGTGTGTATGTGTGTGTGTGTGTGTGTGAGTTTTGCGAAATGCATATTATTAAAAAAACTAGTTGATGTATTTTAATATAGATTTGTTTATTGTAGAGTCTCGCACTTGAATGTGAAAATCACATTTGTACACAAAACAGTACCTGCGTGATTGGATCTAACGGCAGAACCAAATGCATTGTTGGTAAGTTAAATTGCATATTAATATATTAATATAATCATAATATAATATAATTTTGGTTCCAACGCCCCAGACAACAGACAGACAGATAGACAGACAGACGTTGTATATCTTCTACAGACTTTGTAAAAGGGAATTTCCTACTCGTCATCTCCTGGTTTAAGTTTGCCAGTGACTCATTCTCGTTCAAATTGATGACGTAAAAACATGAGATGGTCCTTTATACACAAGACCTTCTCGGATATATCTTGATTTATGTTAGGTACTTGATGCATGTGTGTATTAATCCCGTTTAAAATTGGTGATAGCAAATGTTTAACATCATGTAACTCACAATCATAATTAATTTCTTAGCTGTGTGTGGCTTATTAAAAAAAAAAAAACCGAACAATTAATTTTCTGAAAATAATCGTTTATAGTCTATCATGTTTTAACCTCCAAAATAACATTACAAAATGCTAACTGGAGTGACGTTTCTTTTTCAATTCATCTTCTTTTCGTTCGCCTGAAATCTTTCACACTTGGCCAATCTATTTGCTTCTTCATTTCCTTTAATGCCACAGAATGAAGGGATTCACTGTAACACTTGTCTGGTGCACTTGATGGTCTGGAGTGCCTCTTCTAAACGTGTCAGTTTTTTTGGTAGAAAGTGCTCAAGTACAGACAGCATCCACCAGAAAGATGACCTGGGCATCAGGGTCTGCTGTGCTCCTGGTAGTGTTCGCTGCATGGATGAGGACTTCAACTTCAGCTCTGTAGTTAGTGCAATGGAGGCCTGTCGGTATTGCCACTGCTTGCTGCTGTCCATTTGGGTACTGTATGTGCATCCCAGATCCTCCTCTCAAAACTGCGTCTGTGGCTGATCCATCTGTGTAAGCTTGAATCCACGCTTCCTGGGGATATATATCTTCGAGCATGGCTAGTGTTAGGGCTTTGTTTCTTACATCGCTGTGCTCGTCTTGTGTTGTGATGTGAGGCACTGAAGTGCAGATGGTGACATTTCCCAATGTGCTTTTCCAGGGTGGAGCAACGAGGGAGGGGTTTGTGGCTTCTACAGGTGTTGGACGCTTTGCTTGGTTTTCTTTTGAAGTGCACGTGTCTCCCTCAAAAAACTTGATCTTTTCAGTCTTCTTGAAATGGGCTGTGTCTGTCTGGTGTTCATCTGGGGGTCTTCAGTAGCGTCATACTTTGCAGCTTGGACCATAGCTTCGCATTCTCTTCTTCTGCTCAGTGGGGCTATGCCTGCAATGTGTTCCATCCTCTCAGTCGAGGTGGATCTCAGTCCGCCTGTAATAATACGCAGTGCTTGGTTTTGAACCCTGTCTAGGCTGTGTTGGTGAGACTTGGCTGCTGTCATCCAAGCTCTGGATCCGTACTCAAGGTGTGGACGTACTGCTCCTTGGTAAATGGTCTTTAGGATCTTCTCGTTGGCACCTGTCAGACCTACATGTCAATATCATGCATGATAATAACCCTAAAATTAATCAAGTCATTTTAAAATTACAAAATTTTGTTATTTTATTTAATTATTAAATTTAATTAAATAAATTATCTACCCCTTCACCTTTGGAACATTCTTGATTCGTCACTGATAAAATATATCTACATTATTGTTGTATTAAACCGTTTTAATATCATTGATTTGCATGTATTTATGTTAGAATTAAAGTTGGAAATAATCACAATGTCACCTCCAATAGCCGATTTTTACTTTTGTGCTGGGTTGTCGTTAAATAAATAATTAAATCTTAAAATATCTATGAACCTGGTTCCGCTACATATGCAAATAATCAAAAACAAAACAATCGATTGTGAGAATTTTACTCTATTTTCTGTAATAATCTGTCTGGTTTCATTAAACAGACATTCCTTATTTTGAATAGTTTTGTGATCGTCTGTTTGTAAGTAATGTTGTAATGACCATATAAATGTCATACGTTTGTTAATTAATACGTTACATTTTCGACATTATCGGTAGTATTTCTGATAAAGTAATGTAATTTATTGTATTGGGTTTCAATCAGAGAAATCGCCAATAGATGATGGGTACATCAAGGCGAAGAATTGGGCGTTCTACTACAAAATACATACACAAGGTCAGAACTACATTAATGCCAGAAAGACTTGTAACAACGAAGGAGGACGACTTCTCGAAATCGAATCAGCTGAGAAAAACAACTACATCAGTGATATTATAAAACGTGTGTACGACTTGAATTTGAATACTATTTAATATTAATTCGGATATAATATATAACATCGGGGGGGGGGGGGGAGTGAGGTAAGGGTTGTGGTTTTTGATAGCGGCAAGATGTAACTGAAGAGGTCGAACATTCTGCTGAGATGTGATAAGTCGTCGGATCGACACTGTTCAGCGGAAGTTCTGGTTGTTTGTTTGGTTGTATTTATTTTTGTGCTTATATCCAATAAGGTTCCAGCACGCTGTCCTGGGCACACAACTTAGCTTCTTGTGCAGTCTGTTTGTCTAGGACAGAGGTTAGTGTTAGTAGGAGAGACTAAACCCGCTGCCGCGGCTACTCTTATCGATAAACAACAAGGGGTCTTTTATATGCATTATCCCACAGACAGAACAGCATATACCACGGCCTTTGTTAAACCAGTTGTGGATCACTGATCGGTGTAAGTGGTATACACCTACCCACTGAGCCTTGCG
>JAULBS010156571.1:0-11832 GCA_032355785.1 Symmetromphalus regularis | reverse complement strand
AGACATGGATCAGTATTCACTGTAACAGTGACTGCATCCCACCATCTCCTGGCAGTTCCTCTGGATCTGTCTCTGAAATAAATAAAATGAGCTGAAAGGAGACATGGATCAGTATTCACTGTAACAGTAACTACATCCCAGGTTCTGCCCAACACTCCTGTTGTGAAAGGTGCACACAGATATTGTAATGAGAATATATAACCTGATGCAGCTAATGAAAAAGTCAACAACCTTCTTGACAACAGTGGATGTTTTTCACAACTGTTTGTGCAGAGAAGCCATTAACACACATTCCTGTAAAGTGCTTTTTCAAAGTGGTTAGAGTGCACTTATGGTTTGTTTTTGCTATCAGTTTACAAAGTGAGGTTGTACAGCGATATTGACATATTTCTTTTGGTAGGTTTTATACATTAATTCTGGTACAACATTTGAACATTGATCTCATTTGCATATGTTACATCAATAATCTGAATAAGCAAATGTGTGATGTTGTTTTGTTGTAGATGTAATAACACTGTATTGTAAATATATGTTTTCAAAAAAGAGTTATGACATCACATAAAATCATACACTCAACAAATCAGAGCTCCCTTAGAATGACCTTTCTGGGGGTCATTTTTAATAAAAGTTCTCTATTGTTTATGCCTATAAACTGAATAGCTGTGATAAACTTGTTTATAGAGTTTGTGTATGGGTTTAGACTTAACATTATCTAGAGATTTCTGTGTTCTAATAATCAGTTTACCTAAAATGTGTGGTATTAAGAATAGTTAATTGTACTAAGCAGCAGACACGATGTAATTCTAATCTTTATTAGGGGTGCAACGATATACCGGTATATTGTAATACTTGCCAAGCACAATACATACTGCGATATGGTTTCGTGTATTGTGATATATGTACCTAATGCGTATCCATCTAATTCTTATAAAACCCATGACTATGACAGTAAGTAATAAAAATAAAAGTTAAACTTAATTAAAACATATAAATCTACTGTGTCTATATACTGGTATTCTCTTTTTTCATCAGAAATTGGTACCAGTCTGCTTGCCTCAGATATGTTTTGTAATTTGTACGATGGTATCAAAATATGACTTTATCACATCTCGATAATTAATCAAACTGTATTGCAATATAGGTTTACTGTATCGCAATATGCTTTTGGCCTTTTCATTGCACCCCTAATCTGTATAGATGCACTGGCATTACTTACATTTTGTATGGTGGGTAAGGGACGGGTAAGCAATTTTTAATGTTCCATAGAAATTTAAAGAAAAACCCAAACTATTTTTATATATTGTATTTTGTTTTATACATACACTGGGAATAATAATAAAAACTATTTTTTCTCAAACCGACATCACTATGCCCTGTAATGTGCTTTGTAGCAGTCACTGTGTGGACATATTTATGCCATGTAATATGCTTTGTAGCAGTCACTGTGTGGACATATTTATGCCATGTAATATGCTTTGTAGCAGACACTGTGTGGATGCTATGCCCAAAATAATTCAGGTCATATTTATGCCCTGTAATATGCTTTGTAACAGTCACTGTGTAGACATATTTATGCCATGTAATATGCTTTGTAGCAAACACTGTGTGAATACCATAAAAACATACGATAATGCATCAGTTACCCTGGGATGTAAACTTTTTTCAAACATTTTACATGTACAATGTATTGCCCATCATGTTATCTCACTTGTCCAAAACTTAATACAGTATTTATTTAAAAAAAAAAAAATTAACTTGTGATTTTTATTTTGTTCCTTTAAAATCCAGCTAAAATCCAAATGTCGTCAAGGATTGTTTTAAAAGATATCACTGGCCATAAAACATACATCTTCAGTAAACTTAAATGTAAAAATTCCATTTCCTATGGACAGCAAACATTTTAAACCCCTTTATTATAATTTAGTCATGACACATGAATATTCCATTATGACTGTTAAAAAATTGTAAGAGTTGATTGTAATGTTATATAATAAAAGTGAAATTTTAGTTTAATGAATATTAGTCAACCTATTTAACTTAATTTCTGTACTAATTATTGTTCGTGTATCAACATGTACATATATCTTGAAGACCAAAATAGTTCCTATTTCAGTCAGTATAATCAAAGAAGGGTAATTAATGCACAACTGTACAAATTTCCATTTTGTACTTCAACAAACTTTAATGGAAATGTTTATTCATTTTCACTTTATTATGTTTTATGTGCAATTTGTTTTAAAATATTTTATTAGAAGTCGCTTTTTATACAGTAATTAGTGCATCACTATGTTCAAGTTTTCATCTACCATTTAAAGTTAATTTAAACATTTGTGAAACATGTTGATTTTGCATTATTACATTTATAATTAAAAGGACATAATAACATTGATTTGTCACCTATTGTACAGAATTAGATGTTTAGGCACTATATATTAATAATTTGCACAAATATAGATCAGCAAGTATTCAAAAATAATTTCATGCATGTTATCTAAGTCAGAATTTTATAGACTGACAAAGAAAACTGTAAAACTGTATGTGTTAAAAATATGTGAACACAGGTCAATATAGCTTGTTATCCCAAACATATCAGCCACATCATGAGAAAACCTCTAAGATTCACAGTCAAAAACTAAATAATTGTGTCAATGTTTTCCATGTTTTCTTAATGCAGTGCTGTGTGATTCAAAACTCATATCAAATCTGTTTTTTTTTAAATATTACTGTTTTAACATACCTTAAATTGTTTTGGTGTAGATTGTTTGAAAAATATTAAACTGAAGATGCTTGTGGGGTTTTGTAAATGTCATACAAGGAGGGATGTGTTCATTAGACAGATTTTTATTTTAAGCTAATGCTTTATTTCATTGATTTCCATCTAAATGCAATTAGTTTAGTTAAACCTTTTTTTGGGGGGGTGGGGAGGGGGAGGGGTAAGTAAGAAAGTACATCCCACTTATCCTTGGATACTATTTTCCCATCAACAGCTTGTTTTTTTGCTGGTAGGAGACAACTGAAGTTGTGTTATTGAAACACTTACCGGTGAACATATAGATTTTTACACAGATCTTTCTTACTGTTATATATATATGCATGTACACATATTTAAATTGTTTATTTTTTTGGCTTTTTTGTTTAGTTGCAATTGTTGTGTGCTTTTCATTAAATGTCATTTCTGTTTTGTAAAATCATGTTACATTGTTCAAATGAGTTAATTTTGTGTGTTTTTATTTAGTTCCACTAGTTGTCTGCACTTTATTAAATACATGTCATTCTGTTTAGGAAGTTATGTTACATTGTTAAAGTGTTAAGTAAATGTGTATTGTGAATGATGATAAATGAGCAAAAATCAAATAGCAGCTAAATAGATCCTCAAACATTTAGTATAATTCAGTATTAGATTTTATGATAAGGCCAAAATTAATTTAGTATCCATTGCTGGTCCAAGTACATCTCCAGAACTGACAAGGATTTTTGTTTTTATTTCACAACAAAAAACATACATTGTAAATAAGACTGACCCATCCAGCACAAACATGATTAAATAAAATCCATGGTTACATGCATGTGGACCAGTAAGAGGGATCCACTGTTCGGAGCATAACTAACAGACATGATTAAATAAAATCCATGGTTACATGCATGTGGACCAGTAAGAGGGATCCACTGCTCGGAGCATAACTAACAGAGCAATTATTACAGAGGCAATTCACTGTTTAAACCAGCTTCAGTCTTAATACAGATACTATCTAATCCAGACATTTATTTAAAACTCAGTCTGTCCAGGCATTATCTATTTCTTTATTTAACCCCCACCCCCAGCACAAAAGTAAACATTGGCTATTTGGGGGTCACACTGGTTAATGGGTGAAGACAATCCAGCAAAATATGATGCATTGTCAATACATGTATATATATATATACTGACATTGCTTACAATGAGGTGGATGGTCCTTTCTCAGGTGCAAAATATGAATTAAATACGTATGACCAATACGAGAATGATACAAAACAATTTCATCCTTCCTTGACAGTCTGTAGGAGGACTGCAAATGTCTCAAGACTGGCAGCTAGGTCTACCTTTTCATTGCCCCTAATACCAACATGACTGGGTATCCAACAAAATATAAAAAGACACCTTCGTAATCAGATAACCATCCCAATTAGAAGATGTTCTAGCTTCATATAATTTAAAGCCTGGAGACATGAAAGTGAGTATGTAAAAATGACAAATTTAGATGCATCTGAAGTTTTAATGTACTTCAGGACAATTTTAGTCCAATTTTGGTTTATTACTGGGAAAATGTACATATCAGCCATTGTTTAAACCAGTCTGTTTTTCATTTCCTTAGTAATTATGATCATATGGCAAGAGAGGTTTAGAAATAGTTGCATTTTACCATCTAGCTCATAATTACATACTAGTCTTACAAGATACTTTTTCATTTGCAGTATAAATTGTTTCTATAGGCCAAGGCCTGTGCCATATACATGTATTAGCAACATTTGTCTTCAATAGAATATAAATTCAGTTAGTACTATAGGCCTATGGTGTAAACATGTATTAATTATTAACATTAGTCTTTAAAGTGTTATAAGCACAGGACTATAGGCAGCCACATATGATTTTGTGTTTTATCGGGTCATTTTAAATCAATTCCACAGTGTCCTTTGTGATATGTACAGCGTCTTAAAGATTTATGTGTGAAAAATAACTCCCAACAGTTGTTTTATTTCCTTATCTCTAATAGAGACAGAATAAAATGTTTAAAATTACATTGTCTTCTAGTTAGTTTGTTAATAATTCTTGTGTGCATTTTAAATGTAACAGCTCGGGGAAAAGTGGAAAATATTACAAGCCATGCTGAAAATCTTGGAGATTTCCATCTGTGTTAATCAGATTATTTTAGTGTCTCCAACACACTGTACTATTGGCACATCTTTTTTTAACCACGTGTCAATTTGAGCTTCCAAACCCTCAAAACATGATCCAGCATAAATTCTGCTCTGCACATCAGAAAACCTATACATTTTGTAGCACTAAACTATGACAAGATTCCATTTAATCAACATATCCAGTTTATCTAGACCAACTAACAACCACATCACAAAGTCAGATGGTTTCATAAAAGATTTTAAAAAATAGTTTTATTTAACGACGCCTCTAAAGCACATTGATTTTTATCTTATTGGCTATTGGACATCAATCATATGGTCATTCCGACATATTTATTTAGAGGAAACCCACTGCTGCTATATAGGCTACTCTTTCCGATAAGCAGCAAGAGGTCTTTTATATGCACTGTCCCACAGGACAGCACATACCACAGCCTTTGATGAACCAGTTGTGGACAACTGGTTGGAATGGAAAATAGCCCAAATTGCAAATGGGTCGACTGAGAAGGAGCAATCCGATGACCAGCCTCTTTACAGGTGGACATGTTGCTGTTTAAGCTACATCCCATTCCTCATCAAAGATCCAAGACTACCAGTAAGAGTCGACATTTGAATGGAATACCTTAGTGGTATAAAGAAAAGTGATAGTGTTTAAAAAATATATCATAAACAACAGGCCTCAAGACCAACATAAATCTGCTAATGTTATTTAATTAGTAATTTTGAAACTTCAGAAATTTATATAAACTTTTAATATTTTAATATATCTGTTATATTGTGGAGACTTGCAGAGAAGCACATGAATGTAAAGACGCTGCTGGACAAATCAGCAAAAAATCCTGCCTTCAAATAAAACAGATCAACACAGAAATCAATATATGTATTTATTTTACATATTTACAATGATTGAATACAAAATTTAATGGTCTTATGTAGAGTTAATTACATAATAAAAAAACCTTTTTCTTGTCATAATTGGAATCAACATTGGTAAGTTAAATGTACATCTAAATTCAACTGATTTTAGACCATTATATAAACCAATAAACAATGAGGTACATGTGTAAAAGGAATATCATTTGACTATGTCTTGTATGTCAAAGTTGAATAGCAACAGTATTAAATGCCATAACACTAAAACATTTGCATACGGTATATAATTTTACATTCATAATAACATTAAAAAAACAAAAACATTTTGTACAAATTTTAATACACATGATTAGAAATTATAAGATTTACAAACTGAATGAATGAATGTGTGCGAATGAATCAATCAATGAATGAATGTATGAATGTGAATGAATGAATGTGTGAATCAATGAATGAATGTCACCAATTCTTTTAGTATAGTTCTGAAAATTGGTTTTAACTTAATATGACCTTTAGATTTCCACATATTTGGTAAATAACATGAAATCCATTAGTCATTCAGCTATATGCAAGTTTATGGATCTGACAAACCTTTTCCACTGGGCTGAGCTTTTAGGTAGCTAAATCATAATTTGTAGGCATTCAATTTGGCTTCAAAATTATGTATTTGGTCAATAATATTTTGCTTAAATTAGATTTCAAACATTTTCTTTAAAAATTGTATAATCATTTCAAAAAGGAAAGGATTGTTTGTTTAATGACACCCCAGCATATTTATTTATTTGTTTATTTAGTAGCTATCAAGTGGCTAACATGTTATTCTGTCATTCATGGTATTTTAGAGAAATCATTTCAAAACCTAAATCAATTATTATGTCATCTTTTCCTTTTGAATCATCAAGACCTAAACATCCATTTCTAACTTATGCTGAATCCCACTTAGACTAGTTTACCGTCTTTGTACTCTTTGACATTGTTTTACTTTAGGTGATCTTTCCTGTCTATTATTAACAAGTATGTTTCTGCTGAACATACTGGAAAATGTTCAGTGTTCTGAGCGCACCTAAGTCCTACAACCCATTAAGATAAGACCTCACTAAAGAATCAGGACATAGACTTTAGAACAAATCGGCCGTATTACAAACAGGCTTTTGTAATAAAGATGTGGCACCAATCACAATTCGATGTTTTCTCCATGTTGAGGTTAAACATCAGTGACAGATGGAGGCAGTCATAACCTTGTATCACAGTCAAAGGAAGTACTGATGCTTCAATCTCACACCCCGAGCATTTGCCGCACTCCTTCTTCCTCTTCTTGTAAGCTTTCACTGGCGTACGTCTGTAACAGCTCCATCTTCTTACGATGCACTAACGCTGCTTCAATCTGAGAAGAAACAATATTATCATACTTCTAGTTTACTCAGTTCTACTAAATTGTATACAACCCAATGATCTAAAAAAATGCCATAAATCTTTCTTTATATATGATGGAATTCAGGATGAAAGAATTTTTCTGAGAAAAGTGTGGAAAAAGATATTTTAAAAAAACGTATATGCAAAGATTTAAATTGTTTAAAAGTAATATAATCATGCATTTCTAAATTTAAATTTATTTCTAATTGCAGACAGGAAACAATGCTTCATTGGACTTCAAAGTAATCCTTTTTTTTATGATTTTGAAAGGAAAGATAAAATCACTCATTTTCCAAAACAATTGATATATTTCTATTACACATTATAGAATAGTGAAACAAAGATTACCTCTTTTTGTGAAGGAATGGGTACATGAGCTATAAAATGTTGTTCTGTTTCTTTTTCAGCTTGCTCTTCTGCGACTTCTTCAGTCTGGAAACAAAAGATGTGAATTAAAATAAACCAGTGTTATTTCATACACCAAACTGCTACTGAAAAGGAAACCAAATAGTTTACTGGAACATAAATGATCCCATGATAAAAGACAGTAAAAAAATAAAACAGTTATTCATTCAGCCTACAG
Source organism: Symmetromphalus regularis (assembly GCA_032355785.1). Lineage (NCBI taxonomy): Eukaryota > Metazoa > Mollusca > Gastropoda > Neomphalida > Neomphalidae > Symmetromphalus > Symmetromphalus regularis. The sequence goes on along the minus strand of JAULBS010156571.1, from coordinate 4,067 downwards.
ATCGGTTCAGTTCAGCCTATAGTCCAGGGTTAATAAAAATAAAACAGTTATTCATTCAGCCTACAGATCGGTTCAGTTCTGCCTATAGTCCAGGGTTAATAAAAATAAAACAGTTATTCATTCAGAGTACAGATCGGTTCAGTTCTGCCTATAGTCCAGGGTTAATAAAAATAAAACAGTTATTCATTCAGCCTACAGATCGATTCAGTTCTGCCTATAGTCCAGGGTTAATAAAAATAAAACCTGAAGGTTTATGAATATCCTGTGTAGTGACGGCAGATTTTTTTCCCAGTGTCCATATTAAACACCTAATAACTGTATGCCAGAGTTAACTCAGTTGGGGTCTTACGAAGAATCCCACAAATTACGTCATGCTGGGATTTTCCCATTCCATCTATGTTCCACAACTGGTATATTAAAGGCTGTGATATGTATTATCATGAATGTAAAAGTGCATAAAAGACATTTTGCTAATCACTGTAGATGATACTTAGCAAATTCCTCCTATACAATACTAATCACAGATTAACATTTTCTATACGGACAATTTCATGAATTGTAATAGCTTTAAAGTCTATCAAAATACAACAGGAACTAGCAGTAATAACAATACCTCTTCTGGTTCGTATAAAATGTCATCTGTTTCCATGTCTTCATCTTCTGTTATCTCACCCTGTTTGACTTTTGTCTGGTGTTCTTTCCACTGGGAAACCCGTTCAGCTATAGCTATAAGAACGAATAATTTATATTATGGACTGTACAATCATATACCTGATGGAGTACTTGAGTTAACTGATATCACAGGCGTAGCATTTTCTCTACTGAAGGGAATGATTTTTCTGAGGAATTAAATTTGTGTTCCAAATATCATTAAGTAAGATTTTATTCTGTGAAATGGTAGGTTTTTTTTTGTGGGAATCCAAACCATTTAAGCAAATTGTTACAGACAAATTATATAGGAACACCGAAGAAATGAATACAAAGCAATATAGTAACAACTATGAAGAGCTGTGTTTTAATACCTTTCTTTTCTGCTTCAATTTCTAGTGGCACTAGCAGGCCATCATCCTCATCTCGGTAACCATAGTAATCTGCATCTATGTCCTTCATTAATTCTGCTCTCGTCTTTCTCACCTGGGGTGGAGCTGCAAACAACAAACCAGTATTTCAAACATTTACTAACAGAAATATATTTATTCTACAGTAAATTCAACCCATAACAAATAAAGCATTATAATTCAACATGAAAAACAATGTATCTGTGATTGGATGTTTGATAAAATTTGTGACATTGTTACAGGCAGTCACATATGTTAACACCTACACAAACAATTTACAAACAGCTACAATAATTATTTTATGTAAATCTAGTCTAATTAGAGTTTATGGTATGATAAAAAATGTTTTTAAAAGTAATTAAAATTAGAAATAGAGAGTTAACATTATAGTGTTTTCAGTTGCCATTGTCAACTGATGGTTATACCATTACCAATTTCTGTTTTATTGTCTCCACTAATGCTTCACCAATAAAACTAAATTTGTAATCAATAATCAGAAATTTAAATCAGCAACTTGGAAAATTAAATAGTGTGAAATAACATTCAAAATTGCAAAGTACTTGTATATGTCCTGACTAGTTAAAACCTTTACAGGTCACTCTAGGTTTTCTCTGTTTATGGATTTAAACTTATTTCTTTTACCCACTAAACTTATGAGACACAACTTTTCTAAAAATGTCAAACTAATTCAATACTCACGCTCTTGCTCAAACAATTCTCGTACACCAGGCAAATCCTTAGCTGCACCAAAATATCTGAAAAAGATAATTACATACTTAAGCTCATTTAATACATCACACATTATGTAATATTCAAACATTTTTAAATGACAAAAAACGTAATCAATCTGAAACCCAGTCTCTAGTTGATTGTGGGACAGAAACAAAATGGACCAAAGCACATTGTTTATTTGCAGTGATTACATGTCTTGCTTTTAATCAAATTCTACCAATATCAATTTGTATTTCTGCAACTTTATGTTATAGGAATCCATGAGAATCCAATTTTTTCAATCATGAATATTTTTCCAATGTGATAAATGGCTTATTCACAATTTGATACAAATAAATAATATAATTATTATCTGCAGATGGAAAATATATTGTCTAATATATGTTGACTGATGTTTATCTGCTGAAATGTTTTTAGTTTTTATGGGAATCTAACTAAATTCCCATGATTTTCATTGAAATTAGATTGTCGGATTTCCATGAGAAAACTGAATCCTGTGAAGCATGTTATTTGTAACAAACACTCTAAGAAGAAACCCAAAGTATGTTTTATCTGTAAGTTCCAGACGTGACATAAAAATAACTTTGATATAATAGTTGTTCACCACCTGGCCTGAGTAAAAAGAAAAGACATATGCCACCATTTTAATTTGAATGTTACTATGGGAACCTACTTGTATCCTCGGTTTCCTGGAACTTCCTTCCCTTCATGATCCAACATCTTGGGTCCCACTTTCTGTAAATTAAAAGCAATAACAATGGTTTTAAAGATTTTGCCAAGTAGATAATTACTCATTTTTATAATATTTGGCTATACCAGATATCATTCAGGCCTAATTTGTTTAAATTAACTTTTTTTAATAAATAAAAAGATGGAAAAAACTAGAAGAGAATTTCTTAAAATTAACATAATAAAAAATCTAAGGAGGATGAGCCATAATTTAGTGAAGAAATTAAAATGATGAAAATAATCCATATAATCAGGGCTCGACTATTATCAAGCCAACAAGAACAATAATTATTAGTGCTAGTTTCTTCTTGGATTATATCTGTACAAAACATGAAGAACCAATTTATCACAGGACACACACAACAATTCTCTCTTTTTAGGTTTTATACGAAGAAGAATTTGCTACATACATGTCTCTAAAAAAAAATATGTTCTGCATTACATGGATGCAAAGAGATTATTGAAAACATGTTGCATGCATATCAATGAAAATATTTTTCGGAAATCACTGTTCATGGATTATTGTAGACTTTGTTTTACATACCTTATAATCTGTGCCACCAAGTTCGACAATTCTGTCTTCCCAATGACCCTTTTCTCTGAGCAATTTGTTAATCTCATCATTGAGATCTCGAAGTCGAAACTCCCCCAGCCCAGCTAAATATAAAATAAATGAAATACACAAAACCTCACTCAAAAATAAGAATGCATTTCAAAATATAATTTAATTTTTAAAAATACATGCATGTGTATATAAAATATGTATCAAAATACTTGATGTATCTAAAAATGGAAACTACATGTAAATTAATTTAAAGAAACATTTAATAACTACTTAAAAGGAAATTTGTTACCATGGTATTATATCCATAAAACGAATAATTTTTATTTTTATGTGAGTTACATTTGTGTATGAATTTTAAAGTTATGTTTTACTTGACTGATTTGTTTATGTGAAATGGAAATTGTGTAACTGCCATGCAAACCCAGTATTGTTCTCATGACATTTTTGGCCAAGAATCAGTATTGTCAAATATAACACTATATGAATCACCAATTACTAGTACTTCAGTGTTATGGCTAGTCGAATATATTGTATCGTTTTTCTTAAATTAAGAAATAGTTTGAAAATGTTGGTATGTATGCTGTTGCCAGTTTATATTTGTTAATGTAAACATTTCTACAAGGGGTGGTACAGATATAGTAAACTATTGAATTAAATTAAGAAATAGTTTGAAAATGTTGATATGTACCGTATATCTACACCAAAATTTTCTGTGAATAGCAGGAGAGTGGACTATTGACGCTTAGCAAGTCTAACAAAGATTTGTTTAGTTTGATTTAATATCGTAATAATGGTTCTGTATTTGACTGGGAATGAGCCCATGCCCGCGAATAAGCTCACCCCTATTTTAAGACATTTAAAGAATTAGGCCCATAACTGCGCATAAGATCATCCCTAAAAATTCCTGATTTTTGCTGCTATTGTTATAAAAACAAAATCCAACCTTGTGATAAGAAAAAGTTGAAAAACAGCCTGTCGTAATA
>JAULBS010156549.1:0-11833 GCA_032355785.1 Symmetromphalus regularis | reverse complement strand
ATTATTACAAACTGTTGCTGCCTCTTACTGTGTAAACCGAGTGGACACATTCTCAGATAGAAGACAGACTCAAGGAAGATAGGTAAGTCATCATGTTGGAACTATTATTACAAACTGTTGCTGCCTCTTACTGTGTAAACCGAGTGGACACATTCTCAGATAGAAGACAGACTCAAGGAACATCAGGTAAGTCATCATGTTGGAACTATTATTACAAACTGTTGCTGCCTCTTACTGTGTAAACCGAGTGGAGAAACTCTTAAGACCATCAGGTAAGTCATCTATGTATTTGAGCTATAATGATAAGCAATTGTTGGCTCTTTTGATGCAAGTTCATGATGATGATTACAATAACCAGCTGACCCTCATGTGGTGCCTGTTAAGTGATCATGTGTTCATTCAGAAGAAAACTTAACAAACATTTGATGGGTGATGTTTTTAGAGCTATTATTACATTGCTTTTCTGATACTACTGACATAACAGTACTACTCACATAACAGTACTGAAAGTGATTCTTGTCTCCTCAGCATTGATACAACAGGGGTTGAAAAATACTATAGCTCGAGTCAAGTGAAATTTGATGGTCAGACAACTGATCTGCAAGATCTAACTTGCCTGTGGGCAAGTAAACTTTCAAGTTATTAAATTTACAATGACAACATTTCTTATGTATATAGCTATACATGAAATATGTTTTAGTGTATTTACTTAGTGTATTTTGGATGGACAAGTGATAAAATATTGTGGGCAAGTGAAAAAGCAAATCTCACTTGCCCGTGAGCAAGTGTGTTTTAAAATAGTTTTTCAACCCCTGTACCACTTGATTTTTCTCAGGAATTGAAATAATTGGTCAAGTGCTATTAGTGACCACATTTTCGAATTGGTACTTGTGTAGAAAGGTCTCTTGTAACTTGATGCATCCTGGAGAACAGTTCAAGAGGACTGTTTCTAGACCTGTTGACAGTATTTTAAACTTGTTAATACATATTAGTAGTTGATTTTGATTATTATTGAAAAATATTTCACACTGGACTGAAAGGAAGTGAACACTAGTTGAATACTAGTAATTAGTTGTTGGACTCATCTACCAATATTGAACTTAACCATATATTCTCTGAGATTTCTTTACTTCCCCTTCTACTTTTCCTACCCCAATACCATAAGTTATTTTAATCTTTCTATGGCTCTGTTGACTAGAATGGCACAAAAAACTGGTATAACTACAACACTTGACACAAATTTGCATTCAAGTTAAACATGAACAGTCTGTGTAGCCTTTTTGCATATGTGGCTCAAACATTACAAAAATAACATTGGAAATAACTTTTTTTAAAGAATGTTTTGAAGGTATACTTGATTTAAAAAAGACTCGGTTGACTACAAAACTTGAGTAAAAGATTTAATTTCTTATTGGAAACAAAAGCAAAGGATTGGTAAACTTTAATAACATTTAAACATAAACTTGCTTGATCTTTGCAAAATGACTACAAAGGCTGGATTGCTTGTAATATCTGTAATAAATTGGTTAGACTGGTTTCATCTGAAAGTTTTTTTAAAGAAATGGGTCTTTATACCCTAAACTGTCTTCTTCACCACAATTACTGTCACTTTAAATAAATAGCTAACATAGCTTTTTAAATGTTATAATAATTTTTTTGAAACACCCAAGTAATACCCTGCCAGCCGTACATAGATTATATGTTTGTTTATGGAGTTTTACTTTATTTCTTTGGTTTACCATTAGTCATAATAAAAAACATATTTGTTAATCATATTTATATGATTATAGATGTCATGATCTTTAGTAAATTAGTAGGTTTCTATTAATGCCGATAATTGTCCTTGTTGTTTAGATGAATTTTTGAAGAAAATAGTTTAAATTTTTTTTTTTTTTTTTACTATTGTTCCATTTTTGTGTCAAATTAAGAAAAAAAGATACATATATTTAATTTAATTTTTACAGCAAACCAGATTGTTGAATTTACATTTTTACAAAATTTTTGTTCTTATTAAAATTATTAAAGGAATGCTGAAGACTACAGAGCAGCATATAAAATAGATTAATGTTTTTCAGAAATAAGAATGGTGCAATAAAACGTTTAATACGTACATGGATTTAAGATTAATGAATATTACAAACACGAATGATGTGCGAAAAAGCTGCATGATTTATGTTAGTGAAGTAGGATCAGAACAATAACAAAGTAGAAACAGTATTATCGCGTATATTGGAAAGATTCATTTCGGTGTTGTTTATAGTTTTGTTTGCATTATTAGATGGCTTACCAACCATTTATGTTCGAGCCTGAACATTTGGATAGTGATAGTGGATCGGACTTTGAGATTTCATCATCATAGGGTGGATATTTTACAATAAATTAAAAAGAAACAGACTGGTTGTCGTGACGCAGTTGTAGGTCACTGGACACAGTAGAGTAACTTCATTCCGTTGACAGTTTTTAATGTTAACGATTACACATTTCTGATTTAATTTTGATCTTTTTTTTTCAGCACTAACTTTAATACAATAATGTAATAGCATTTCCATTCATAGAAATGCGGTTTCTTGCAAACAAAGACGTAATAACTACCAACTTATTCTGTGGAAAGAGTTGCTATTATACGGCTATTATGAGTTTCACACAAAGCTTATTCTGATCTGACATCATGCAGTACGACTATATTCTTATAAAAAGAAGTTCCGTTTTTTACTTTTGTACACGGAAAATGTGTTTTAAGTACAAAGTAATTTTTGTTTAAATTTTTATATATTTTTAACTAATACCTTGTAAATACATTAAAAATTCTGGTTTCCAACAAATGAGGTTTTGTTGTCTCACTAAATTAATGTAAGAAATTGATATTTTACTGTACATAATTGTGGATTGATTTAAACCTATTTTATTATGATGATAATGACAGATTTTAAATATTAATACGTCCTGATAAAAAAAAAGGTATTTGTGATGTTGAGCATTAAAAATATTCTCTCTTTATGTAAACATGGTATATTATTAATAACACTGGTGCTGCTTATATTACACCGAGTGACACACAAGCCCACCAACACACATGAATATGAATACACAATGAACCATACCCTATCGACTGAACCCAATACGGACCTGACTGAATATTTTCTCTTTTTAACAATAATATTCTATGTTTGAGAAATTGTGCATGATCACCTGCATCGTGTTATATGAAGAAAACAGTATTTTCTTGTATGAAGTGAAAAGCTGCTCTCCATGAGGTGTGATCACTGATTGGATTCTCGCCCCAGTAAACAGATATGTTGTTAGATTGGTAATGGACCTCTAGAGTGACTGTGAATAGGTCTGTTGTTAGCGAGTTGGTTCAGTGACTCGAGAACAGCCTTATCACACTGTGTATTGCTTTATAACTGGTGATCATTACACCATGGGAGGTGTTTTCGTTCACCTGCATGAAGCCATCGAGACCTGGGTCTCACTACACAGTTTTACTTCCAGGTTGGCGTTCATTCATTGTTGACAACCATAATTTGTTGTATGATCATTTTGCTCTCTATGTTTTGGTCTAGTATTAGGGGTTTATTTGAAGTGTGTGTCCAATGTGTTTATATTTTCAAAGCTGGGTCTGTTGACTGTATTCTTGTCATACAGTTTCTTAATTTAGTGAATGCCATGTGCTTTATTGTCTGGTGAGAAAGTCAAAACCAAGTCTCCTATTCCAAAAGGATAGCAGTATTTTATTTACTCTACTCCAGATCTTTAGACACGCCATTAATTAAACATTTGGTATTATCTTTCATTCTAGCACCAGACATTACTGAATTATCAATTGTGACAGTGATTCATAAGTTCAGACTGTCATAGTTTTGTTAGTACTTCCTTTGAACTTGGTTTTGTTATAAGATACAGTTTTGAACAAGATAACAATTTCGTAATTTTAGATATCACACTCATTTCTTGTAATGCTTTGAAACGGACACAACATTAATATTTATTTAACCCTCTTCCCCTCCCCCCCCCTTCCCCAGCACAAACATAATTATTGACTATTGGTGATTTACTTATTTAATTTCACTACTTTAATTGACTTGACATAGATGGGTGAGCTGTCAGACCTGTTAATCTGAAAGTTATACGCCGCTATCACTAGTAATCAAGATAACTACTACTAGTATTCATCAGTCCATACACCACTATTTTTCAGAAGGTTCTGTTAAAACTATATGCATTTTATATACTAGTTCCCTACTTCATGTATTGTCATATTCATAAACAACATTGTCTCTATATTCCATACATCCAGTAATGCTTGGCCTCAAACTGATGTGACCACAACGTGTGAAATATGGATTATAGGATTAGTATAGACTTATTCAAGGCGTATTGGTAATGCCTGAAAAGCTTGGATCAAACTATATGAGAAAAAATAACAAATATTTAAATCATGATATTTATAGTGGTAATAAGACGGCAAGGCTCAATGGGTAGGAGTACACCACTTCATTGACCAGAGGTCCACAACTGGTTTATAAAAAGAGTGGTTTGTGTTATCCTGTCTGAAGGATAGTGCATCTTACTAACACTAACCTCTGTCCTGATGGAGCACAGGAAGTAGAGTTGTATGCCCGGGACAGCGTGCTTGAACCTTATTTGGGTATAAGCATTATGTGGTTGTTTAACAATACCCAGCACAAATAATGATCAACTATTGGATGTTGGATATAAGCCTGAAAATAAGTACTATCAACCTTTTGTCTCTTTATTCTATACATCTAAAGTTACACTCAAAATGAAATGACTTTACCACAATGTAAGTGTGAAGTATTGAAATATGGGATTATGTGATTACTGGTATAATATAGTCTTATTCAGGACTTACTGGTAATAGCTGAGGAGCTTTGGTCAAACAGCATCAGTAAAAATAACCAAAATAACAACTACAAGTACAGTGAAACCTGTCTTAAGCAGCCACCCAAGTGAGTAAGAAAACCTGGCCTCTTAAAACAGGTGGCAACTTAATACAGGTTAAATTATACTAAATTAGCTGATTTAGGAGAAAATAAAGGAGGCTGTTTAAGACAGGTGGCTACTTAATACAGGTGGCCGCATGGGCAGGTTTGACTGTATTTAAATCATTTTATCCTTAGTGGTAACAAGTGTAAGGACTCAATTTGTTCAAATGTTAATTAGCTTAACTCTGATACAATTTCAAAAATAAATTTTACTTTATTTCTTATAGCTGTTGAAGAGATATATTGAAACTTAATTTTTAGTAGCATAAGATGTCATATAAGTAATGAAATCAAAACTTAATTCAACTTTCTTTGGAGAAAAAACAACTTAAGCATGCTTTGAACAACTGGGCCCTGGTAAAACTACATTTCTTTTCTGTTTCAAAATAGCAGTAAAATAGACCGATATACACAGTAGGAGGTAATGCACAAGTATGGTTATTACTTTTTTGTATGTTTGTATTCAGTTTCGAGCACACAAAATACACATAGAGGCAACACAGTTCGTTTTTATACGGTAACTTCTTTATTCAAAATATTGAGAATAAATTCAATATATTAGTCATGAATTATTTATTTGGTTTGAAAAAAAAAAGTTGATTGTAATATAGATGTATGTAGACATTCAGTGATTCATTGTGAGTTGTATTTAAGCTGTTTTTACGAGGATTATGGAGGAATCGGTAATGTAATGTTTAACATGGCGAGACACATGGCTTTTTATGTTGATTTGTCCTTTTTGTCAAACACACGCTCTCTACAATATTTTATTTTTAACCTTGACGTGTGTTCAGAACTAACAGGTCGACACACCTCAAACAATCATGTGACTTGTCAGTCAATATTCTGTCAGAATTCTGTCTGCCTAAATGTCAGAAGTGTGTTCATCTAAAGGCATTTGGGCACACTACTGAAGCAATGAAAACAAGATTGCCATCTAAGAAGCTTTGTACATATGTAAATAAACTGTAAAACATTTAAATTACGTTAAAACAAAAATATTTATAAAATTTCAAATGTGTACTGTTATTGGAAATAATTTTAAAAAGATGTTTGCTAATTTGTTTTATAGGTCATGGCACTTCTCATTTTATTTAGAAATATTATTTCTCTTGCCTTTATGGTACAAATTAAGTACATATTTTATCGTTAAATAGATTTTTTTTTGTCTGATAAAGGCAAGTGACCACTTATTAGGGACAATGATAACCATTTTCTCATTATTTTATAATGTAGAATTTGAAATTTTAAAAGACAATTTCCTAGATTTGTTTTTGAATTTTAGTGCTATTTATTGAAATAAAAACACTGATGCCCTTTATTTGTGCATTGAGCTATTATAAATCTTGCCATTTCATGAGTTTGTTTTGTTTGCAATAAGAGTGACCTATTAGAGTACTGCTGTTATTCTGGATGTCTTGTCAATTTATATTGTCACTCTCAGGCAGATTTCTTCCTAATCACACTTCTTAATTTGTGTTCTGTATCACTAAGTAATGTCACATCAAACAAGTAATCTGCAAGATCACTGTTTTTACTGTTATATAAGCTAAACCTTTGCATTCATTTTGTTTAAGGGACATTACAAAATATACTGTGGACACTTTTTGTAAAGCATTCCTGTTAACACCAATCATGTGTTAATGGAAAATGCATGAGGCTAACTGTCATTAGGTTGCTTTGATGGGGTTGAAATGCATTCAAAATGACTATTGGGACTGATCGTAGCAATACTGAATAGTTCAAATAGCAAGGTGGTCTTAATTGTTGGGTGGTTCTTTTATAAAAGTAGTAACAATGTATTCTAGAAGTGCTGATGAGTAAAGAAGGCAGGAAAATGTTTGATTAATCCTATCTAAACAATGTGCTGAGGTATCATTACTTACCGTAAATATTCCTGTCCTTTGACAACCAGTTCTGTACAATAAGCTTGTTGAACATGGTGGTATGCTATTTATGAGATCACTGATATAAAACATCTATTGCTTCTATTTGAGCTAATTGTAGTGAAGAGCATCACAGCTGTTTTCTTCTGTGATGTTAATGTTTATATGCCACTTGTATGCACATAATTACTGGAAAAGTTTTCATAATAAACTCCACTAAATTAAGTATACTTTTTCAGTATTTAGTTTTTTCATGTTAATTGTAAATAGCATTTCTGATGCACAATTGACATCCAATAGCCAATGATAAGATAAAAATCAATGTGCTCTTGAGGCATCATTAAATAAAACAAACTTTACTTTTTCTGATGCACAGATCCAATGTGGACACATGCCCCAAACCTGTTTCAAAAAAAAAAAAGAGATAAATTGTAATACATTAAAAAAGATCAGAGTGATGTATCCTTCTAGAACCTAGTAACACCATTATTGTCTTTTGTCAAATGCTAGATCTACCACTGAATACATCTATCCCCAGATTTCTGATAAAATGGAAATTTAATTAAGTGAATCCTTGGCGACATTTTAGATGGATAATCTTGTCATTTGAACAGATGAGTTAATACGATGCCTGATATTACAAAAGCACACATTGATTGGAGGATCACCAGTTATACATACACTGATAAAGTATGTGTAGTCAGTGGACCTTGCATGAAGGTGGGACTCCGCCGCTGCATTCCTGGCTTTATTGTAACAAACCGGGTCACATTTCAGTGAATGTTGTGTCACTGTGTGGATAGTACTTTACTCACCTTGGTGTTACAACTCGGTGTTGATCCGTGTTACAAGCCACACAAAGACATGGTGTAGAATAAGATTTACATTGGTTTTACTTGGATTTATACTGATGGGACCTCCATAGCTGGTGACATCTGCTGGTTTGAAAACTGTATTGATTTCCTGCAAGGTTTTTATCAGGTGAGTGTACATACAAACAGGTGTGTGAACATGAGTTAAAAAAGGAAAGGGTTTATACCACATAGACTATTCCTTTGAATTTAGTAGTAGGGGTCTTTTAATGCAACTTCCCAGGCAGGTTGTAACAACAGTATTTGTTAAACTAGTTATTGACCACTGGCTGGAAATAGAAATAGCCAAGTGAGCTTCTGAATGGGTTCAATGCAATGATCCAGACTACCATAGGTACATCTTTCCTTTATTGAATTAATGGCATAAATACTAGACTGTTATTATTGTTTCTATTCCTGTTAAGTATTGTCATGGTGTTATTCATTTTTATTTTTAATTCATTAAGTTATCTATAAATAAATCTACAGATTGTTATTAGTGAGTTTTCATTTACAATGTCTAAAATTAGTTGTGTGTTTATATTTTGAGATACACACAGTATCATGTAGGTGATAAAGCAAGTTGGATTTAATATCTAAAAAAAATTGAAACAACTGTTAAATTTATCAAAGTACTTTTGTGAAGCTATATAACAATTTAATCATAGAAAACTGAAATGTTATATGTATGATTAGTTGGTTGTATTTAAGACACTTGATAATGAATATCTTCATATGTACATTCAAATTAGTAATGTTTAACTATATCATTTCATTGGTGATGTAAATAGATCTCAACTGTCTAGACTGTTTCAGCCATTTTGAAATAAAACTGAATATTTTAACAATTATACCCGTTTGTTTTTCTCAATAAAAGAAGATTAAATTTGTAAAATAAGTACTAAATGGGATTAAGCTCATTTCCATACCTCAGTGTCATCGTACAGAATTATAAACTGTGAAGTACAGCGACTTTGAGAAATAGAAGTACAGCAGACATGGATCACCATTATCATAAACTTGTGAAATTAAACTAATTCTCAGCAAATCTCACTGGGCAGTTTGTGATGCAGTATCTCAGTTTATGTCCAGTCAAGGTTTAGTCAAGTGGTGTATAGGTATAAATATCAAGGAATAGATAACATGTAACCACTTCCAGGAGACATATTCAATGTTGGTGATATGTATTTATGATCTAAATGTTACCAGTTAGCAGTACTGAATTGCAAAATGTTTAGTTTGTAATATAATATAATGAAATGTAATTAACTCTATATATTTATAGTATAATACTTAAATTAGACTTGATTGAAGAGAGGTAATTTTCTAATACTAGCAAATAGGATTAAACCTTTATCTTTTTTATCACATTGCAACTAGACTCTTTAGTATTGACTTATAAATGACAACTATCCTAATACTTGTATTTTTGCTATCATTAAGGGTAAAAGTATGTTGCTTCCAAGGCATAGGAATTGTCTTTAGATGCCTTTGAATATGGAGGACACACCATGAGACAATAGCAAAAGTAAAAGATCTTTTTAGGGCATGATGACATTAGCTTTCCTACCATTATGAAACTTGAAATAAATATATATATATTTTAAACAATATTGATACCGAGGACAAAAAGATTAATCTTACTAATATTTCTAACTGATTTTATTTTACAAAAGTGCAAAAATACTCATGAATCCATTTAATAGTTCCTGGTAAAGACAGCTCAGATTTTATTATTTTAAAAAAACCTGTGGCTAATGTGTATATCAAATTTGAATGAAAAAAGACAGTAAAGAGAATTGCCTTAAGACATTATTTTACATGTGAAAGGAGAAGATCGTGCAAAGCAGGGTCATAAAAAAAATAAACCTGGAAGGCTGTTTACATAAACTGACTACCTCTCTATTAACTGCCCAGCCAGGGCACGTTAAGCTTGTTTTGATACAGACTTTCCACATGATGTTCCATTCTTAAAAGCATCACTAATCTCTAATTGTCATTTAAGGATGTTCTCTTCCATTTGTTGTACAGTTTACCAAGGATAACCACAAAACCTTTAGACCATTGTTCTTTTTGTAGTATTCTTTTTCTTTCCTTCCTAATTGCTGTTTTTAAATAATCTCATTGTGCTGTTCGTCAATCAAGTCAATGGTCTATAACTGATATATGTACTGTGAAATAAGTGAACTTACATGTAATATGATCTTTTTAAACCAATTTTTCATATGTATCCATTGACTTGTGCTGTCACAGCTGTGGAAAAGTGTAAGATACCATTTACTGTTAAGCAAACAGAAAGCCTATTTGGTGTCAGAGGTTTACTTTGTGGTGTCAGAGGTTTACTTTGAGTTGTCAGAGGTTTACTTTGTGGTGTCAGAGGTTTACTCTGTAAATCATGTGTCACAAATACAATATGTTGGACACATAACTGCTGCTTATTAAACAAATTACTGGTGTGTCGTTAAATTAATTTTCATTGTTGTAGACTATTCACTAGGGATCCACTATATCCCTATTAAACCTTTGGTTTGATCAAACCTAAATAGTATAAGTTCTTCTTTTTAGTTGACTGTTTACTATGGATATACCCTATTACACACAAATCTATTTTTTCTTTCCACCTAAATTGTGTAAGCTGTGTGTTAGCAGGTGAATTTCTGCGTTTTCTGTTTGAACGGGCTTCCACTGGTCAACCAGTGTGACACAATACTGTAATGAAGTAAATCCTAGTCAAGTCATGACCAGCAAACTGATTGTGTCTCCATCAAAGACTGCACTGAAGGACAAACAATCCCACCCAGTCTCATTCCACCTGTGATCAGTTCATTAATGTTTACTTGTGAAACGTTATGTCGTTTGATGTATGAAGCATAGACTACTTCCTTAGTCAGTTTTGTTCATGATTCATTTGTCTCGAATGCTGTCTAATATTAAGCATGGTTATCTACCCGTATGTAATGTTTACTTTTCTTCATCTTCATTTAGAAAGAGATAAAGGGCATGCTTATGATGGATACTCTTGGTTGGGTAATAATTTATGGGCACAGGTCCTAACAATTTGCCTGTAATCCCTTAGACTCTGCCATATACAGAGATATAAAACTGTATCATGATAATTAATTTAAGAGGTGTGTTTATGATGGGTACTACATATGGAACAGGGAATGCACTCCTTTTTGTGAACCCCTCGTATAATCACAGTTTTGACCAATCATGGATGCAAACTATCATGCCTGGTGTTATCCCTTGGATTCTGCCTTGTGCAGCGATGCAAGTTTTGAACATTACCAGTTTAGTTAAGATTTCTGTTATACATAAGGTGTGAAGAATTTTAAAATAAAAGAAAAAAGTACCATTACTTTAATATTAAAAGTCAAATACAGTCCATGTTACTGCATAATATGGAATGAATGAATGGTTTAACGACCCCTCAGCATAAAAATAAATACTGGCTATTGGGGGTCAAATTATGATTAAAAGTTAAAAATATGGTTGCATAATATCATTCAGTAACTAAACTTGACATTTTATTTTTATATAACAAAAATTTCTCTTTTCATTTGTAAAATGAATAGCCACAATTATAAGACATGGATTTCTGTATGAACAATAAGCAAAATAAATCCAGTGTTTTCAGAATAATTATCAAAATATGTAGTAATTTTATGAAATTCATTATTAATTATTAATAACTAACAAGACTTGACTTCAGCATGCTTTAACTTAACTGGTTCGTTGTTATTGACGTTTAACTGAACCATGACATTATTTTTTAAATTTGCATTTTAACCCATTTGCATTTTAACCCATTTGCATTTTAACCCACATGCATTGAGACTGTGAACACCTGTATGTAAATATTTTCTTTTATCTGCTGAATAGCAGATAAACACGGATAACGAAACTTTGTAGTCTGCAAGGACTCTGGTCTTGGAAACTTTCTTGATTGTTAAAGTAAAGTTTATTTTATTTAACGATGCCTCTAGAGCACATTAATTTTTATCTTATCATCAGTTATTGGACATCAATCATATGGTCATTCTGACATATGTATTTAGAGGAAACCTGCTGCTGCCACATAGGCTACTCT